>JAVTVY010031752.1:0-127379 GCA_036873755.1 Hanleya hanleyi
ACATAATCCAGTATACAATTCCTTAGACCATAGAACAGTGTATATGGAACCTTAATATTGAAAGTCTCACAAATGTTTCCATAAGAACAGATAAACCCATTTTCATCAAATAAATCAGACACCAACATTATGCCATTATTGTACCAGTCCTTATAGAAGACACTTTCTTTACCAATAATAAAATTATTATTGTACCATAAAGGCTGAGTAAAGACATCAAATATACTTTGTACTCGCAAATTTTGTGCAAAACTCACATAAGCTATAAATACATCTTTCCAGAAGGCATTTGTTTAACCCTAATATTGAAGCACTTCTAATTAGATTTTGATTTCATTTTTTCACCAAATGTTAGCCGAATATTGAATATTTGAATGAAGAAATACAAAAAAATGACCAATTTTGACCCTCTAACGGGATAGCTATCCTTAAGATTATCTCTCAACAAAATGTCAAGGTATAGAAAATGAAACACGTCATGGAAGAGATTCTCTTCAAATCACTAATTTTGGAGAACCCATGTTCCGGATACTTCAGTGTCATGGAGCATTTCTGTGGTAGATCGTCTTGTTGCGTCAATCGGGTATTCATCCCATGCACTCGATACAACTGAAAATTGCCTTTGTGGAAAAAATAGAACAATAGCGCGAAAGGTTTGTCTACTAATTCTTGTTACAAGGTTACCTTGACGTTTTACAGCAATAAATGGCGTTCGAGGCGGAAAGGCAGCATGATAGGGGGGAAATGGACTACTACAATGTGTTAGCTTTTAGTTTTTGAACTCGAAAACATTGCCCTCTGATATATCTGAAATCTCTGCTCGAACCCCAATACAACCCTCTGAGATTCATTCGGTTGGTACATGAACAGTTGTAAGTAAAGCCCAAAATCTGACCTAATTCCCCAGAACTGCGTTGTTCTTCCAACCGTTGACAATTTGGACCATTTAAGATTGAGCAGTAGCTTACCGTCAGGATATCTGATGGGAGGAAGTAGATAGAACTGATAGTGCTGACCATTGGCGATATTCTTCGACGGTCTCACCCAGTCAGGGGCTCCCCGCCCTGTATATCGCATAGCTGGCATATCCCTGTGCAATAATGTAGAACAAGTGGAGAGGTCAACAACCCATTAGCGCTCTACATAGATATGTCCAATATAGATAAAGTGGGGCTATTTTCAGAGAATATTACATGACAACTGTTATACAAATTAAAATTTACAGTTGATTAATGTCATTTACAAAGAGATGTTGATAACTTTCTGTTTACTCACGAAATTTGTGCACGATTAGCCCTCGTGCGGGTGGGAAACATTGTTACAAATTTAGATGAAAAAATGCGTCGGAAAATTTCCTACAGTTTCTCAATTTCATACCTGATAGAAGGTATGCTTAAATTCAACGAAATTTGGCTGAAAATGTTCCCACAGATATAGAGAATCGTCCTTCTGGATCTCAGTGTGCAACGCGACCGGAGTTTGGCAGACGATGTATATTTCTTGCCACCCCTCCGGCTAAAAATAGAACAATTCCGGGGAGCAACAAGGTTATGATAGCAGGACACATGGCTCACAACTACAATAGCACTGATTGACTGCAGAGGATAATGGACACTCCCAAAAACGGCAAAATTTGAATGATTGAATGAATGAATTTTATTTATTTATTTATTTATTTTATATGGGTATAATAACATGTAGGCTGACAAAATAATGGCGGGAATAAAGCCCCTGGGGGCTTGTTCTATCCCAGTTAGGAATATAAGTATAAGTATCTGAATATTGGGATTGTTATTGTTATTCATTATTTAATTATTTATTTTAATATCTAGCGTTGCAAAAGATCTTAAATTAACGGAGAAATGTACCGTGAAATAAAAATAAAACATTGAGTTGATGGGCCGCGAAATCCGTATGGGAAGCGGCCCTTAAAGTACAATTTCAATCAATCAATTGGGAGAATGCGAAAGGTGAATAAAAAAAACTTTAAAACTTTTGGCATACAATCTAGGAATTATCAGCGTGAAACAGGTAAAACTTCGAGTAAATGAGATTTAAACTTAGACCTGAATAGTGATGAAGATTTTATGGTTTTGAGAACTGAGGGTAACTTGTTCCATTCCCGTGACCCCGTGACTCCAATTGTATAATACGAAAGATTAGAGGAATAGAAAGGTCTATATAAATTTACTTCTTGGTTCCTCGTGGGATAGCGGTGTACTTCAGACAGTTTTATAAAATAGTTACGGAAAAGAACCGGCATAGTTTCAGGGTGATACAAACACTTTTGAACCAGGTTTAAACAGGAATATAAATTCAGATCGGGCAGAGAGATGATTTTTAGATGAGTGAATATTGATTGAGTATGCTCGCATTTCTGCGATAGAGTAATAACTCTAAGGACACGCTTCTGGAGCCATATTAACGGTATCAGATGAGTCATATATGTGTTTTCCCAGAGGATGTTACAGTATGGGTATATATCATCGAATAAAATAAGACATGTAGTGTTTTCTTATTTACTGAGTTTTTGATAATGTTAATCACCCCAGTGTTTCTTGCCACCTTCTTGCAAATGTAGTCAATATGGTTTGTCCAGTTTAGTTTATTGTTAAAGAAAACTCCGAGGAATTTGAAACTATTTACTAATTCAATCTCTTCACCGGATATAAATAACCGTGGCACGTGCCGCAGGCGCTGCTTGGTGGGATTTATTATCATGAATTTGGTTGTCTTTACGTTTAGTGATAGTCGATTGGCACAAAACCAAATATATAGTTTTTTCCAATTCCTGTGGCATAACAGTGACAGCACTGTCGAGGTGTTTAGAAGTATAAACAACACTGGGGTCATCGGCAAAAAGAATGACCTTAAGTAAAACAGTGGCATTATTAATGTCATTAATATATAGTAAAAATAGAAGAGGTCCAAGGATAAAGTAACTGTACTTTATTCTCTAGATTCCTTGGCAGTGACCAATATATCATACAGAGAAATCGCCGAGTGAGAGATTAAATGATTAGATCTAAATCCATACTGAGTGTCAGATATAATATTGTTTTTCTCTAAGAAATCTATCATCCTATTTATTGGGAGTTTCTCAATAATTTTACTTAGGGCTGGTAATACAGATATTGGTCTATGATTACAAAAAAGGTTTTTTTACCCGATTTGAATATTGGGGTCACTTTGGCTGATTTAAGAGAATCTGGGACAATACCCGATCTAAAAGACAAGTTCGTAATGTGTGAAAGTGGAGCAGAGACAGATTTGGGGACGAGTTTGGTTTAAGTAACTTTATTTGCTCAATGGCAACAGGGAGCGAAAGAGCATATGCTTATCAAGACGTCTCCCCAGTAAACAGTATATTCGTACAAATAAAGCAGATTATTTACATATAAATAAGGAAATGGCGTTTAACGTGAATATCAGAATAGAAAATTTATCAAAAATATTGAAATTAATTAATGTCCAGAAATTATGGTTGAGGAAAACATCTGCGTGCTCTGCGCAAGTCATCAAGTCTGGCTGGCCGCAAAAGAAATAGGATTTGAAGTGATGATGATAGCACAAATAAATCAGGCAAACCGTTTAGAGGAAGCAACAAATTTTCCTAATGAACAGAGAATACTAGTATTTGTTTCGATATTTTGCTCGGGGTCGCCTAGCAGCAGAAATAAAGCGGATGGCACGCGCGAAAACTGGTAAATTTTTTCGAGGTCACTTAAAAGAGAAACTCTTTGCTCTCGGAATAAAAGACAACGAAAAAAGAAATGTTCAATGGTTTCGTCTGCATTTCTACAATTTCATAAAGCGGAATTGGACAGGAAGTTATCGAACAAGTGGGTTTTTGTCGGGTTTACCAAGGGTAAACCCTACATTAGTATCACTTTTCAGTTTTTCTTTTTTCTTCTGCACATGTGTAGTTTTGATCTCCTGCCCGGAGACTGTTCTCATTTGATGCCCCTTACAGCATTCACAACAGGCCTCGCACAAGCCATGCAATTCCAGGCGCTAAGAGTAATGGAATTTCGTTGAAAGGACATGGAAAGTCAGAGGAAATATATGTACAGAGTCCGGGAAAATGAGTGGAAAAAGCTAAGTTATTCTCTGAAGTTCAGCGAAATTTATTGCGGAATAAAAATACAAACAGCCGTGAAACGTGTTTGCTGGTGACCCTTCGCCAGATTGGAACGAGGTCAGACAGCTCATTTACATATTTTGTGTAGTCCATTGGTTGAACTAAACTCGTGACTGTTTCCCGCTGAATTAATATTCATATTCTGTGACGTGTATTGGTCGAGGTCATAATGTCGACAGCTGATTGGCTCACGCTCTTGACATCTGTACTAATTTACGTATCAGAACAGTCGCCATTTGAACTGGTCAAATTGCAGTCGCCATTGTTCGTTGGTTTGGAATTTAGCTTTGGGCTAATTTTGCCGATGCCGGGAAAATGCAAATTTAGTGAACATTGACTGAGACTGGATGATTATAACTGTGGTTGTCCCGTCACGGTGAGAGGACAGCAACGTACACGGTGTGTCAAACAAATGTGGATCTGTCCAATATCGGCGATGGTCCTTTACGGAGCCATACAAAAATTACAGGATACACAAACTTTACACACATATTCTTGAGGTTGTTCTATAACTATATGGCACTTTATGAATTATTATTACGAATATGAATTTTAATATTTTTGAACATTTTTCAATCTTTGGTAAGCTACCTTACAACAAAATTTATGATTCATATATAGTGCAAGATCACAAAGATGATCTTCACTTTAGATAGGGAATCGTCCTCAATGTGTTTTTGATACACACAGCTGGTGGGGCTAATTTTTGTCTAAAAAGCACCAAATTGACCATTTGAATAGATAAAGATAAAGAATAATCAAGACCTACAGACAAACACAACCAGACTTACAGTGGTTCAAACCTGCCGTATTTTGCACTTTTCGGTGCATTTACAGTCGACATTTTCTCTCCAAAATTCTCGTTGCAAAATTATGACACCTTTAACCAAAATCATATTTAGACTTATTTGTTGGTCAAAATAGCTAAAATTGGTTTTGGTTAAAGGTGTCCTATTTTTGTAACAAGAGAAAATCCGCACCGAAAAGTGCCTAAAAATACGAAAATAAGCCAACTTACCAACTTTAGTGAGCCATAAATCCGTGTTCGTGCATCTGCAGTCCTTCATTATTTCGGGTCTTATAATTCAGCATGAAGGCTGTACAAAATGGTCCATTTCATATCCCTTTGATAAAAGTGAAAGTTTGGCCCTTCAAACCGAACAGCTTAAGGACGATTCCCTATGTCAAGCGAACACCACCATTCTTCCCAAATATGGGACTAATAAACTCCTCTGATGCAAGTAAACCCGACATCAGTACTTTAAGTACTTTGATTAAATTGCTACAACCATTTCGCAGGCGACATAAGATAATGTTTTCTTTTCGAGAACAAACGTAATACCAAGGCGGAGGGTGGGGTATGCGTGTCATGTTTTGCAATCTACTTTTAAATATCGCTAATGTTGGGGAGCTTGTTATTGGGGTGGGCAGTAAATTCCAATCACGAAGAGTGGTCGGGAAAAAGGATCTCTGAAATAACTGAGTTCGGCACCTATATGGGGTAAATAAATCTGCATTACGAATATTATAGGGGTTTCGTTCATTTGCCATAACAGGAAGATGGGCAAACAGAGAAGCTGGTGCCATCCCATTTACCACACGATAAAACATTTCCAGTCTGTGCTCCTTTCGTCTCATTGACAGAGGCTTAAATCCAGCTTCCTCATATAATGATTCGGTACTAGCACTACATGTTAATCCGGTTATAGTTCGAAGTGCGTCTTTTTGTATATTTTCAAGTCTAATAGCAGATGTTTGAGTAAGATTGTCCCAAACGACGTCGGCATATTCCAAACTCGGCCTTAGAAAACTTGTGTACATGATTTCCAGACATTTGCGATTTAGTATATATTTTAAACCCTTAAATATTGACAGTTTTTTCTGAGCTTTATACACAAGATCTTCAATATGGTCATTCCAGTTGGCCTTATTGTTCAATATCACACCAAGGCGCTTATGGTTCGCTGATTCTTGAAGGGCTGAATTTTGAAAAGATAATACAATGGAGGACGGTAACTGTCGCAATGATGCTAGGAGTGAAACAGTTTTAGATGAGTTGAAGTCCACCAGCCATGTTTTTCCCCATTCGGTAATTTTTCCCAAGTCCCGATTGATAGAATCAAGCTGTGAATACAAGTCATCGGAAATAATATATAAACACGTGTCATCTGCGAAAAGGCGTATATTGTTAATGATGTTAGCAGGTAAGTCGTTTATAAATAAGAGAAATAAAAGGGGAACAAGAACTGAACCTTGTGGTACGCCCGCATGGAGGTGTAAAATTGTAGATTCCTTGCCTTGAATGACGACACGCTGGCAACGGCTCATAAGATAACTTTCAAACCAGGTCAAAAGACTACCGCAAATGCCAAATTGTTTTAATTTGTGAATGAGGCCTTTATGCCAAACTCTATCGAAGGCTTTGGATATATCGAAAAATAAGAAAAGCACTTCCTTCTGCTCATCAAGTGCTTTGGTCAAATCGAAATAAATATCTAACAGTTGAGTAACGGTGGATTGTGAAGGGAGGAAACCGGATTGGCATGGAGTTATATCATGTCTTAAGTAATTATATATATATTTAAATACGACTCTTTCCATCACTTTGCTAAGACAGCTTAAAAGTGATATTGGACGATAATTGCTAGATGTGTGACGCTCACCTTTTTTATATAGCGGTGTAACATTTGCAAGTTTCCAATCGGTCGGAAATTTAGAGCTTTTCAACGATTGGTTAAAAAAACGGGCAAGTATTGGTGACAATACATTTCTTGATTCGTACAAGCATTTCGGGCTTATTTTATCTGGTCCTATAGCTTTGGTAGTGTCCAGGTTAGACAATATATCAAATACATCAGTAGGTGTAATAATAAATGGGTCTAAAGAATTAGCAATGTATATGGATAAAGGAAACAATTGAACATTCGAATCATCAATACTAGCAATACTTGTAAAAAATGAATTTAAAATTTCAGCCTTTTCCGCACTCCCATGTGCAAAAGAACCATCATTTCTCTCAAGCGGTGGAATTTCGCTGAAGTTGACATTGCCGTCCTTCAAAAACGATTTGCTCAACTTCCACCAATCCTTAGAACCAACCCTACCAATCTCAATTTTCTCTGCTGTTTTTGTCTTATTATCTGCTTTCGCGGAACGAACGAGGGAATTTACATATATTCTTTGTCGCTTGAAAAGCACAACGTTGTTTTCCGTTTTGAAGACCCTTGATTGCTTAAAGAGTTTGTCACGGATTCTCATTTCATGTTTAATTTTACTTGTTATCCAAGATTTGTCATTCGGGTGAATATATACATATTTGTTATGAATGGATTCTTTTGGTGCCTTAATAATGGTAGATGTAATACGTTGGCACCAGGTATCTACATCGATCTCATCTAGTAGGTCGTCTAAGTTTGCATTTGCAAGGATATCACGAAATTTATCCCAATCAGCCTTGTCGTAGTTCCAAATTAAACGCTTAAAAGAGCTCGGCCTGGGGATACGGGAATCAATAGCACGGCCAAAACGCACATGGCGAGCAGTATTCGGCATAAAATACAGGAAATAGTGATGGCGGAGTTACCTTGATATTGAGGGCCGTCTATCTCATTGTCCTTCAAATACTTTATGGTCATCAAACGATAATGTATACGGAAATAATACCGAAACTAAACCCAACGAGAATAAGGGAATGGAAACCACCAATCAGTTCCATAAAACAGCCAAACCCACCATATTCTTTGTTTTCCTCAGAATCACTGCTTAATTCTGCAGAGTATACATCTATATATATATATCTGTCTGTTCTCTAACTAATCTCTAATACTAATAGGGACGAAAAGCACAAAACAAAATAACTCATGCAATTCCGCCCAGAACACATTACTGCCTAGTTATCTTTATATCTGACAAAGAAAGCAAAGGCTACAGAATATCTTATTATATCTTTCAGGAAAACCATGATGAAAGTAATTATCGCAGGAAGCAGTTACATTCATAGACTGGAGAGCAGTATCATCCAAAATTCCATACCGGACGCTCGGCTCGATTTTCGCACTGGCCAGGACATTCGGTTTTTTGGCATTGGGGGGGCCAGAGTCCGGACTTTAAGAAAATCCGAAACACTAGAAAATCTCCTTTTGGAGACAAAGCCCGACCTGCTTATCCTTCATATTGGGGGAAATGATGCGGATTCCTTCAGAAGCGCATCTGCCATTTATCATGATATCATGAATTACGTGGATGTGCTCAAAACAAAATTCCAAATTCCGAGGATCTTCGTAAGTCAACTCGTCTTTCATCGGGTAACTCGGCACATTTCGGTCAATTTATATAATACCAAAATTCAAAACATCAACAACCTACTAAAAACAAATAATAAGGCCACCTTTTGGAGACACAGAGGCCTGATCCGACCTCAAAAGGAAATTTTACTAAAAGATGGAGTACATCTCAACCATTTAGGCCAGATACTGTTCTACCGGTCTATGAAGCGGGCCCTTGGAGCAGCAGCAGCTCAACACTATCAACAACTGAACTGATCTCCGACCACCGACCGCCGACCACCGACTACCGACCACAGACCACCGACCAATAGGACCAAGACCAAACTCCAAAAGAACCACCCTGACCTAGCCATTTCAGTGGAATCCCAAAACCCACACCTTGACCGCGAACAATCAACGGAAACAAGAACAGCTTCTACATTCAAACTAAATCGAACAATGCGTACCACAACCACGGACAATCGAAACCATACTCACTGAAGACAACACAGATCAGACGTGCCCCACCTGAGATGACACCGATGTAACGATTGCCCAAAGCAAATATGATCCTTTGACTTTCACTCAATATAGGACGTAGACCTGCCATCCTGTACCCCAATACCCATTCCAAGCAATTGTTACAGGCACAGATTTCTGGAAGAACCCGCCTATGGTTTTCCCAGTTTTTTCTGGACGGCTTTGTGGGAAAAGAGGGGTGCAAAGACAAAGGATTCACCCATACGACTACAGTATACAAAGAACACATACATACCTATATAACCTAAGCAAAAAGCAACCGATGAACCTGTACATAGACAATTCTTCTATTCTATTTATAACTCCATCCGCCCATTCCTTGTTATTTACTTATTTATTTATTTATTTATTTATTTACATACTTATTTATTTATTTGTTTATCTGATAATACAACGCTTGTAAACATCTTTTAACGAACTAAGAAATGTAACGTGTAATTAAAATAAAACATTGAGTTGATGGGCTGCGAAATCCGTACGGGAAGCGGCCCTTAAACTACAATTTCAATCAATACGGGAGTTTAAAAGTACGAAAACTGGAGAGTGGTCACTACAAAAGGGTACCAAGACGCCACTATCGCAGACAAGTTGTTGCGTATTGCAGATAATCGGATCAAGGAGAGAATTTGAGACTGGACGGGTTGGTTCTGTTATTACCTGAGTAAAACCAAGGGAGTTCATTATGTCGCGTAGGTGGAATTTATTAGTGTTTAATAGATCGTCGTTCAGGTCACCCATAACTATAATATTGGTATGAAGTTTGGGGACGAGTTTGACGAGAGACATAGAAATACTGTCCAAACCCGGTGAGGCCGACTTCGAAGTCATAATGATGTTCTGAACATCAACGGAAGTTGTTGGGGTAAATTCAAAATTTTCGGGAGTAGAGGGACTGAGAAATTCACTGAAGCTTGGAGGGACTGTAGGGATATTAGAGAGTGGAAGCAACGGTACTGAAATACTCATTAAATTTATCTACTATACTTTGACTATCTGTGATTTCATTCCCATCGACACTAAACGATTTAGATATGGATGTGTCTTTCTTGCGATTCATTAGCTGGCTAAGAGTTTTCCATGTACTTTTTATATCCTGATTGGATTCATTGAACTTTTGTTCGAAGTAATTTTTTTTGGCCAGGCGAATACTGTGGCTTAGTTTGTTCCTATAAGTTCTGTACTCTTTATGTGAGTGATATTCACATGAACCACTCTTCCCTTATACCCGCTCTATCAGGGATATTCACATGAACCACTCTTCCCTTATACCCGCTGTATCAGAGAAATTCACATGAACCACTCTTCCCTTATACCCGCCCTATCAGAGATATTCACATGAACCACTCTTCCCTTATATCCGCTCTATCAGAGATATTCACATGAACCACTCTTCCCTTATCCCCGCTCTATCAGAGATATTCACATGAACCACTCTTCCTTTATACCCGCTCTATCAGCGATATTCACATGAACCATTCTTCCTTTATGCCCACTCTATTAGTGATATCCACATGAACCACTCTTCCCTTATACCTGCTCTATCAGAGATATTCACATGAACCACTCTTCCTTTATACCCGCTCTATCAGTGATATTCACATGAACCACTCTTCCCTTATACCCGCTCTATCAGATATTCACATGAACCATTCTTCCTTTATACCCACTCTATTAGTGATATTTACATGAACCACCCTTTCTTTATACCCGCTCTATCAGAGATATTCACATGAACCACCCTTTCTTTATGCCCGCTCTATTAGAGATATTCACATGAACCAGTCTTCCTTTATACCCACTCTATTAGTGATATTCATATGAACCACTCTTCCCTTATACCCGCTGTATCAGAGAAATTCACATGAACCACACTTCCCTTATACCCGCTCTATCTGAGATATTCACATGAACCACTCTTCCCTTATACCCGCTCTATCAGAGATATTCACATGAACCATTCTTCCTTTATACCCGCTCTATCAGAGATATTCCCATGAACCACTCTTCCTTTATACCCGCTCTATCAGAGATATTCACATGAACCACTCTTCCTTTATACCCGCTCTATCAGTGATATTCACATGAACCATTCTTCTTTTATACCCACTCTATTAGTGATATTCACATGAACCACCCTTCCCTTATACCCGCTCAATTAGAGATATTCACATGAACCACTCTTCCTTTATACCCGCTCTATCTGAGATTCACATGAACCACTCTTCCCTTATACCCGCTCTATCAGTGAGATTCAGATGGACCACCCTTCCCTTATACTCGCTCCATCAGTGAGATTCACATGAACCACCCTTCCCTTATACCCGCTCTATCTGAGATTCACATGAACCACCCTTCCCTTATTATTATACCTGCTCTATTAGAGATATTCACATGAACCATTCTTCCTTTATACCCACTCTATTAGTGATATTTACATGAACCACCCTTTCTTTATACCCGCTCTATCAGAGATATTCACATGAACCACCCTTTCTTTATACCCGCTCTATTAGAGATATTCACATGCACCAGTCTTCCTTTATACCCACTCTATTAGTGATATTCACATGAACCACTCTTCCCTTATACCCGTGGTATCAGAGAAATTCACATGAACCACCCTTTCCTTATACCCGCTCTATCTGAGATATTCACATGAACCACTCTTCCCTTATATCCGCTCTATCACAGATATTCACATGAACCATTCTTCCTTTATACCCGCTCTATCAGAGATATTCCCATGAACCACTCTTCCTTTATACCCGCTCTATCAGAGATATTCACATGAACCACTCTTCCTTTATACCCGCTCTATCAGTGATATTCACATGAACCATTCTTCTTTTATACCCACTCTATTAGTGATATTTACATGAACCACCCTTCCCTTATACCCGCTCTATTAGAGATATTCACATGAACCACTCTTCCTTTATACCCGCTCTATCTGAGATTCACATGAACCACTCTTCCCTTATACCCGCTCTATCAGTGAGATTCAGATGGACCACCCTTCCCTTATACTCGCTCCATCAGTGAGATTCACATGAACCACCCTTCCCTTATACCCGCTCTATCTGAGATTCACATGAACCACCCTTCCCTTATACCCGCTCTATCTGAGATTCACATGAACCACCCTTCCCTTATACCCGCTCTATTAGAGATATTCACATGAACCATTCTTCCTTTATACCCGCTCTATCAGTGAGATTCACATGAACCATTCTTCCTTTATACCCGCTCTATCAGTGAGATTCACATGAACCACCCTTCCCTTATACCCGCTCTATCTGAGATTCACATGAACCACCCTTCCCTTATACCCGCTCTATTAGAGATATTCACATGAACCATTCTTCCTTTATACCCGCTCTATCAGTGAGATTCACATGAACCATTCTTCCTTTATACCCGCTCTATTAGAGATATTCACATGAACCATTCTTCCTTTATACCCGCTCTATCAGTGATATTCACATGCACCACCCTTCCCTTATACCCGCTCTATCAGTGAGATTGAGATGAACCATCCTTCCATTATACCCGCTCTATCAGTGAGATTGAGATGAACCACCCTTCCATTATACCCGCTCTATCAGTGAGACTGAGATGAACCACCTTTCCTTATACCCGCTCTATCAGTGAGATTGAGATGAACCACCATTCCATTATACCCGCTCTATCAGTGAGATTGAGATGAACCACCCTTCCATTATACCCGCTCTATCAGTGAGATTGAGATGAACCACCCTTCCATTATACCCGCTCTATCAGTGAGATTGAGATGAACCACCTTTCCTTATACCCGCTCTATCAGTGAGATTGAGATGAACCACCTTTCCTTATACCCGCTCTATCAGTGAGATTGAGATGAACCACCCTTCCATTATACCCGCTCTATCAGTGAGATTGAGATGAACCACCCTTCCATTATACCCGCTCTATCAGTGAGATTGAGATGAACCACCTTTCCTTATACCCGCTCTATCAATGAGATTACCCGGACCGCAGTTCTCCTATATATACCTGATCTGTTTCTGAGATGCATAATTCCGCTTATTTAAACACTGATCTCACCTACCTCAGTTCTATTGCCCTTTCCTCTGAAATCTCAACCAATGATACACATTCTGGTGACAGTCTTAGGTCGGGAATGACAGGTAATAAGCCAGTTAGGTTGGTGAATGCATTTGTGGCCACTAACACCTTGCGGGCAAAGATGGATTTTCCTCCTTCAGTTTCTACCTTCATAGCCGCACAACCGCCATGTGTTGATTCATTCACCTTCACCACAGCTTCGTGGATAATATCACATCCCTGTAAATGGGCCACAGTTTGCTGAGCAAGCACGAACCTTCGAGCACTGATGTGACCACTATTCTTTTCCATGTACAATCCTATATCATTGCTTCCCAAGTTCAAATAAGGGAATCGCGTCTTTATTCCGTTGGAAGTTAGCGTTGATGCACTGGTCGTGTCGATGTTTTTGACTCGCTGGTAGCGCCTCATCGACTCACTGTCTTCAGACCCTGCTGCTAAGAATCCCACTTCGGTATAAAAGGATATGCCTGGAAATAACATCTTTACATTTCAAGTTAAATGCTACAATAACGTTCCGTCATTTATCTTAACTTACTGAATAGGGTAAATTGTTCGTACCGGGAAACGCACGTGATGTGCATATAGCCAATCAAGATAGGAGCTTGCCAACACCGCGCAGCGAGGATTTTCTTTGATGTCTGCCGGTGTGATTTCCAAATATGGCAAGTGTTGGTTGTATTGATGTTAATTTCTTTCGAATAGCCAATCAAATTTGAATTTTGAAGAGGTCATACTTCGCACTCCTCCTAATATGGAACACGCAATATTTATAGAGCTATGACCTCACCAAACCCGTATTCTGATCAGATAATGTGTTATGTTCAGCCAAGGCAACTTGTGTAGTGTTCGTATTGGATATGCGAAGATGAGAAATAAGAGCTGATGATTTATCTTCATATCCTCAAGTATAATACTGATCGTACTACTGATCAACCTGGATTCCAACAGGCGATGATCTAGCCCCGGGGATCATCACAACCCCGGGGGATCATCACAGCCCCGGGGATCACCACAGCCCCGGGGATCATCACGGCCCCGGGGAATCATCACAACTCCGGGGAATCATCACAGCCTCGGGGATCGTCACAGCCCCGGGGATCATCACATCCCCGGGGATCACCACAGCCCCGGGGGATCATCACGGCCCCGGGGGATCATCACAGCCCCGGGGATCATCACAGCCCCGAGAGATCATCACAGCCCCGGGATCATCACAGCTCCAGGGGATCATCACAACCCCGGGGGATTATCACAGCCCCGGGGGATCATCACAGCCCCGGGGGATCATCACAGCCCCGGGGATCATCACAGCCCCGGGGGATCATCACAGCCCCGGGGGATCACCACAGTCCCGGGGTATCACCACAGCCCCGGGGGATCATCACAGCCCCGGGGGATCATCACAGCCCCGGGGGATCATCACAGCCCTTGCTTGGCCAGGGCCAGCTGATGGTCGTTCTCTAAGGTGGGGGTCAGATCGAAACAGAACAATGTGTATCCGTTCCCGTAGTCCTCCCGACTGATGAAATTCCCTTCGTCCTGGTTGATTTGACCGGTGGCTGTAAACAGGCTCTGATAGGCTCGAATGAAATTCGCGCGCCCAAAGTTCGGGGTTAAGGCCGTGGCTGGCACCTGTTGTCCATCCACATGCAGGGCCACAAAATTGATGCCGAAATGTTTAAAGTCAAACGGATTCTCTGGGTAGGCTCCACTGAAACTGGTATTTTCCACACAGGCCAGGATCAATCGCTTGGGTAGTTCCCCCAGGAACAGGTTGTCTTTGTTGGTGCTCATATTTCCAGCAGACACAGAGAACACTTTGGTTTGCACACGTCGGATAGGGTACTGGGCTGGTTTTGTTTCCAATGCTTTCATGTGTCCAATTGAACGGCTGGATTCGGTTTCACTTTTCGGACATACAGGACTGCGTCTTCGATGACAATCTTATAGTCAGCTACATGCGCCTCTACGTTAGTGGCCATCAAGGCGAAGGTCGGAGGCGCCCGTATCAGTCGGATTTTGATGGGGATCTTGTTCAAGAGGTATCGGTCTTGCATGAACATGTCTGCGTGCAGTCGACCGATCATATCCACCGAGACGCCGTTCGCGGTCAAAGCCTTCCGTTTGCTATATCCCGTATTGTCGTTCTCTGCGCCCATGTGCTCGGCTTTGTCCTGGTAGAATAAAGCGGCTGTCAGTTGAGATTTTTTAGCCTCTCGCCCATGCGACAACAGCGTCTCGATGTAGGCTCGATAGGGGTACGTGTTGGTCGAGTCACTGATGAGTTTGTCGCTGAGAAATATATCCACCTGTTGAAACATCGAGTGCAGCCAGAGATTCGTGGGGCCCACCGTTGCTTGGTCGGCGATTCTGATGCCATCTCCATTGGTGATCTTGGCTTTCACATACAAGTAGGTATGGGCTAAATCCACATAGGTCGTATCCGCATTACTGATGGTGAACTCGATGGGCCCTGTTGCGTTGATGCTGGACAGCGGGAGATGCTCCATCCATAATCCTTGTTCGGCACTGGTCTGTGTGGGCGGGACGGTCCACAAATCAAATTCACTGTTGGTGGAGGGGCAGGACTCGGCGTGGATCAAGGACATGTTTTAAGAAAAGATATCCCGGGTCTTCGATGTGCGTCGTCGCTGGGTCGGTCGTCACTGGTGCGTGGTCTCGGTGGGGCAGGTCTTTTATTCCCTACGGTACGTTGTGCTTTGGCCACCAAGACGCCTCCCGCTTCTTTGGCCCGCCGTTTCAAGGCTTCTTTGGGTGCCGTACCCCCAAGACATCACCGGCCACTTGCAGTCCACTGCGTACCGCTTGTTTGCCGATTGCTTTCACCCCACGCGTCACCAAGGGCACGAACGTTTTGACGATGCTCCCGAGTATGTTCCCCAGTCCATGTCCACGTTGCATGCGTGCACCACTAAACACCGGAAAGCCACCCCCGGCCTGTTGGGCATAATAGTCCATATAGCTGCGTGCATCGCACTCGTACGGCACCTTCATTATGCAAAGTGGGGAGCACGTGCTTGTCGAAAATGAAGTGTCAGCACCACTTTTCCTCGTTCGAATGCCACCGGTCGTCCCGTGTCATCTCTTATATCCACCGTGATCGTGTTGATGTCAGTTTGTCGTACGGGCAGCTAGAGCATGTGGGTGAAACTGTGGGTGACTTGATCGCCATACTTATTTTTAATGGGCACCACCCGTAACAGAGATGTGTTGATATCGCCCACGATGTGGCTGTCCACCACGTCCGAGTAGACGTAGAGTCCGTACATACCCGACTTCATACCCATCGGGATCTCGCCTTGGTGGGCGGTGGGACCAGCGAACGTCTGTAGATCGAAACCCAGCATTTGCTGTAGGATAGGACTCAGTACGACACTCGCGTTGGCGGTGACGGTAAGCTGTGCCTTGTCGTTGTGTGCGTTGTAATCGAAGTCCACGTGATTCTTGAAGGGATAGGCTTGGATGGGTTTTGAACTATTCGTGACCTGCCGTAGAGCCTTATAATGCAACAGTCTTGACAGCCCACCGATGAACTCCTTGGGAGTATCGTATTGGCCTTCGGGGAGGGTGAGTCGGGTGTCTTTTCCTTCGTAGGTCACCTCGTACCACACTTCATTGGCTCGCACGTTGTACCACGAGTAAGGGTACTGAATATCCACCAGGCCACATTCCCACCGTCCAGGTAAATGCAACGGTTGTGGTAATTGAGTCACATACTTGGCCACGGTGTTGTCAGGAAACACATCCAGCGAACTGTTACTGGGTAGGGTGAGGTAAAACATGGCGACTGAGCTGTCCTGCTGCTGCTGTTGGTTTTAATAGGTGTTCCAGACCTTGGGTGGTTGTGTCCGGCGTCGTGTTCGTCGCGTTGACTTGCTACGTGTCACGGCTCTGGAGATGTGCGGTGTCCTGATCAAGGGTGGTTTTTTAAAGGTCTGAACAGAAGGTGCCCGTTGTGGTGGTGTTTTGGGGCGTGACTCCGGTTGCCATTCGGATTCCCAAGAAGGTAGTGGGCCACTCGGCGATTGCTGGGTTTGCTGCATAAAGGCCCAGCGGTGGGGGTTCCCCACCAATTCCTGTGGTACATGCATGTCTTTCAAGCCTTGAGCGAAGACCTCCCATCCTCGAGGATCCGTGTGCGATCTGCGTTTACGCATCAGGTCATTCACTAAATTCGTCATGTGGGTCCCGGGGACCACCTGATTCTGTACCAGGAGTTCGCCTTTATCATTCCAAGTCATGCTAGGATTCTGTTTCATCCGTTGTAATACCAGGCCAGCTTGTTTCTTGAACGAGGCAGGTACACTCTTCAGCACTTCGTCTTCCACCCACTGTGGGGCTGTGGGTGGTACCCCTGGTAATGGCGGCTGTTGGAGGGTTGCTGAGGTCGGCGGTGTGTCACGTGGTGGTGGTGGTGGTGGTGGTGGGGTAGAGAGGGTTTTGTATTGGTCCATGAACGTCATGTACCGCTGAAGCGTCTCATTGTACCGTTGTACTTTCTCACTGTCGCTTAACCCCGGTCTCTGTAAGATCTGTTGCATCTCTCCATCGAGGGTGTTTATGGTCTTCACCGTAGGTGGCACAGGGTAGGACGATTGGAGGTTTTGAAGCAACCGTGGTTCGACGAGGACCATTTTTTTCGTGTGGTTCATTGTCGGCCGAAGAGTCCACCCAATACTGGACCCAACACAGAAGCGGCCAACGGTGCTAAGATGGCCCCGAGAAAGCCGCCTTTCTGTAACACCTTTTTCTTTTGTGTTTGTGGGACCCGCTTCTGGACTAGGGTTCGGAGACCTGTCTTATGCTTGGCCAACTTGGTCTTCTGAGCCGGAGTCAGTGGTACGTTGCCTTTTAACAGATTGTACCCGATCTCGCACAGACAGCGTACAAGGTCAGGGTCCGCACCGCGTACAATGGTTCGGACTAACTCGGGTGGGGCCGTCTTCAATACACGGAGCGTGGGAGCGTGCTTCCGTACTCGCGCAGACATCCTGTACAACTAATGCTAGAACCCACAATTCTGCTCTTTTTATCTACTTCAGAGACAAAAAATCAATCCTGCTGTGGTATTCATTCTTTTTTATTATCCCCATCATCAAAACACACACACCCCAGCTGGGGGCGCCACTGTGGGTGTGTTTACATTATTTTTGCAAGTACACGTGGTGGGTCTCTCCGGGAAAGATGCCGGTCCGTAGTCGAAGGTGGTCGGGGGTGGCTTGCTTGAGGTCGAAGAGCATATACCCGTGCTGAGGGGTTGTGGCATCTTTAAAGGCTTCCAACGCAAACGGTGTGCGGCCGGGATATATCTGTCTCGCCAGGTGCAGCAGTTGAGTGGTATCTCTCGGGTTTTTGAAGACCACCAGGTAGTGGGCATTTAAGCTGATGTTCCGATGTTCTTTGTTTTTACTGAACAGATTCTGCACAATGTAGATGATGCTGAGCCGTCGATGGTGGCTGCCTTTGGTAAAGAGTTGGGTCACCCGCGCATCCGTCTCCGCCATGAGATCATCCAGAACCACCAAGGTGTCGGGTTCCAAATCCGCCAGGTTAGGTAGGCCTTCCACGAACGTGATGTGGTGCATTGCTGCATACGCTGCCTGCCATTCTCCGTAACACCACACGACTCGGACAATAGGTGGGGTGATCATGCTGTCGGCGTGTTGAAGGAGCTTCCGGACGAAGTGCGTTTTGCCGGAGCCCGTCGGTCCTGCGATGAGACACGTGAAGGGATGCTGCCACCGTGGGTCCATGGTTCGACGTGTATCCGTTGTCGTGGTAACCCGCTCTTGTAAATTTCGTATGAGTGAACTGGAGTGGTGGTGGTGGGTACAACGTCGGTTGTCGTTGTCTGTTCACGTTCAGGGATGATGATGGGGGTGATGGGTACAACGTGGGTCGTCGTCGTTGTCGGTTCACTGTGAGGGATGAAATCCGGTGGGTCTTCAGACGTAGTGGATGTACTTGGTGTAGGTGTGGAGCTTAAACTCGTTGTGGCTTGTACACGGGGTGTGGAGGTGGTGGTGACTGGGCTCGATACGACTGGTGCTCTCTGTAGACCGGTTTCACTGATAGCTGGTGTTCTCAGTTGGTTAAGTAACGTACTGACATAGGCTACGTCGTAAAACACACCTCCGTACAACACACTCAGCAGGGTTAGCAATAGTACCCCAAAGCCCACTTGCGCTTTGCGCGTTTTGGAAGACACTGTGTTCAGAGAAGGTTGCACCGTGTTCATGGTCGGACGTGGAATGTAGGAGGACGGCAGTGGTGTCTGGCTTTATAGTCGTTTCACCTGGTTGGCCGCGACCCAGGAATTGAAAGAACTGGGCCAGCCTTGCCATTTGACGAATGAAACAGTTTGCCACGTCGGCGTTCCGTTTTCAAAATCTGCTCCACCGTGTAGTAGTCTTGCTGTGTTTTTACGACAGGCTGTAATTCCGTCTCGTAAAACGTGCCTAGCAACGGTTCCCCTTGAAGATCTTCCAGTTCATAGACTCGCCGCTGTCGGGGTAGGCGCCGTTTAATCAGGAAGTGCTCATCGCTCCAGTTGGGCAAGTAACTTTTCTCGAACTTGCCCTTGACTTTACTGATCCGTACAGGGTCCCCGACCTTGTACTCCGCCTTCGTCGTTCGCTGCGATGGCCTGGGGTACAAGACACGCCGGACTTGGGCTTCATTGCGTTGGGTCACGGTAATGGGGGCTCTCTCTATACTCCGATGATAGGCTCGATTGTAACCCCTCACCAGTTTCGGGAGAACATCGATGTACCGCCTTGTATTCTTATAGGTGAAATATTTATACATGCGGCCTTTGAATGTCCTGTTGAACCTTTCCACCACGGAAGCCTTGGTCTCGTTGTACGTATGGAAGAAAAACACCTTCTGGGCTTTCAGAAACTGTTGGAACGGTCTGTTGAGGAATTCCGTGCCTTCGTCGGTTTGCAAATACAAAGGTTTGCGCCCGGTCTTGAAGATGTCTTTGAACGCCGCTATGAGATTTGCCCCCGTTTTCGTCCGGATGGGTACCACCCACGCATACTTGGATAGGATATCGATGCACGTCAAGATATACCGATTCTCATCGTTGTGTTTGGCAAAGGCGCTCATATCGACCAAATCCGCTTGCCACTGGGCATCTATTCCTCCCACGATGACCCGGTTCCGTAGAAAATGGCGACGGACAGATCGATGTAAGGTATAGGTGTCTTGTTTTCTTAACCAATCTCGGACTTGGGCACGTTGTATCCCCTGGGGTTTGGCCGCTCGATAGAGAGCCGACAAGGCACTATAGGCCGCCGGACTGTCGGGACTGTAGTATAAGTTATCCAACACCTTCTCCCAGCGCTTCATGGTGACAAATGATGATGGACCCTGGCTCTATCGTTTATTTATAACGGGTATATCTTGGGCCAGAGTTTCTTTCTTATTTTCTTCGTGGGCTTCCACAGTGGCCATGGTAAATGACCAGTCCAACTCGTCTGATGATCGCTTGATAAGCACTTCATCCACATCTACCACGGCATCTTCCAATGCAGACCATAGATCAGGGTGAAGGGTAAAATGCACTGTACCTCCATCTAGCCGAGCCAATTGAGCAAAGAAAGGGCCGCGTCGGATGTACACATCGTGACACAAGTGGATGAGGTCGCCGTCCAGTTCACCAGACAACACCCGTTTGAATTTGGTCCAGCCCTCCCGGGACAGACGAATGTGAGCCGGGCACGGTTGTGTAGGGTCCGCATCACAGATGTCTCCCACCTCCTCCATGATATCGACCTTATCCGCATACACGTGCAGGAAAACCTCGGGGGTCAAGCTGAAATACGCCAGTACTATATGCTCCGTCATGGTCAGTACGTGAATGGTACCAGATTTGACTGTCTCTCGTATTTATAGGGAGAACCTCGTGAGATCAAAAGGATCAGGTGGTGATATCACTGGGCTGGCTGAGTCTAGCCGGGTAATCAATGGCATCGTCGTCGGGTTCATGGCTAGACAGTTGTTCATGGGGTTCAGCCAGCGCGTCCTCAATAGCACGAGCCCACCCCAACTGGTGTGATGATCGCTCGTCCGGTGTAAACAGCTGGTCCACAATAGGCACCACTTTCTCCAAGGCTGACCACAGATCGGGGTCTAGGGTGAATTACAAGCGTCTAGTCCGTCGCGTAGGGTCTTGGTAGCGACCCAGGCGTAGGAAGAAGGTTGCACGGTATACGTAGATGGCATTGTCTATGTGGATGAGGTTTCCGTCGAGCTCGCCGCTCAACACCCGTTTAAATTTGGTCCGGCCGTCACGAGGTAGCGTCACCGTATTCGATAAGGTCTCAGCGGGCGCCCAGCAAATATCTCCACGGTCTTCCACCAGGGTGACTTTATCTTCATAGACGTGTAACCCCACCCGGGGTGTAAGGGGCAGAATGGCTCGTAGGACGGGTGACATGCTTGCTCCAATGACGATCGGTGAATGACACACACTCTGTCTGACCCTCGTATTTATAGTCCCACTGTCAATACCACAGCGCCAGGGTCAATAGGGCACAGACTATTGTGAGGCCAACCAGCCGGCGCTGGTTCGGGCGTGAGCGCTCGTGGTCCATAGCCCGAGCATCAAGGATGGCTGTCATAGTCCAGTAGTGGTGAGTGATGGCACACCTCTCCATCGAGTGCACTCTGTCCAGGACCGCTTCTGTGAACCCGTTCAGGATCTGGCGTCGCCCCTCGTTGTCGTCGCCATCTGCAAACATGGACCGAACCACTGCTCGGTAACCCGTGAATGAATTCACCGCGGTGGCATGCTGTAAAATGCGAGTGGCATAGGGCTGGATCTCCGTCATGGCTCTGCAACCGTAGAAATGAAGGTGTGGGATGCAGAGAGACGTGTTTTATAGACCAGGTCACACATGCGCGCCTAGACGTCGGGTGTAGTACGTGATACGTACTATTCTGGTGGGTTAGTGCAAAATAGAGAGCAACAACAACAACACAGATTAGAGATGAATCCTTTTATTATGCGTGAACATCATAGTAATGCATGTACTGACCTGTCTGTGGGGGTTTTCCACAATGGCATACGCTTCCGCGCGCTGCCGGTGATGACGCGCGCGCGCGCGCGCTGCGGCCGGAGAACCCGCGCGCGCGCGCTGCGGTGGGGGCGCGCTGCGGCCGAGGCAGGGGCGGGGCGGGGCGGGAAAACACCCCGGCGGTTGAACATTGGAACTCTTCTGGGTTTGGAGGTAGTTTTAGTGAAAAACCCGGAAGTGACGTCACAATCCCCACGTGACCTGCGCAGCAGAATGATATTCCTACCGCACACCCAACCCATCAGATGCCCCTTCACGAATGCTTCACTTTGATACCTCACTCAACTCCATCGGCCCATGAGGGACTCCCCTAGCTCTCAAAACGTCTATGTTCATACCCTTGGGCCATCGCGCATGCGCAGAATGACGCTATGTCAACCCACTAGTCCAGTGAGATGCCCCTTCACGAATGCTTCACATGGATACCTCATATGACCCCACTGGACCAATAGTGGCTCCCCTAGATGCCGAAACGTCTATTTCCATACCCTTGGGCCACCGCGCATGCGCAGAATGACGATAGTTCAACCCCACACCCAGTCCAGTGAGATGCCCCTTCACGAATGCTTCACATGGATACCTCATATCACCCCATTGGACCATTTGTGGCTCCCTAGATGCCAAAACGTCTATTTCCATACCCTTGGGCCACCGCGCATGCGCAGAATGACGCTATTTCAACCCACTAGTCGAGTCAGATGCCCCTTCACCTAAGCTTCACTTTGATACCTCACTCGGCCCCATCGGACCATTATTGGCTTCGCTAGCTCCAAAACGGCTATTTTCATACCCTTGGGCCACCGCGCATGCGCAGAATGGCGATATTTCAACCCCACACCTACCCCATCAGATGCCCCTTCACATAAGCTTCACTTTGATACCTCACTCGACCCCACTGGACCAATAGTGGCTTCGCTAGCTCCAAAACGTCTATTTCCATACCCTTGGGCCACCGCGCATGCGCAGAATGCCGATAGTTCAACCCCACACCCAGCCCATTAGATGCCCCCTCGCCTAGGCTTCACTTTGATACCTCACTCGATCCCATTGGACCATTTGTGGCTCCCCTAGCTCCAACACGGCTATTTCCATACCCTTGGGCCACCGTGCATGCGCAGAATGGCGATATTTCAACCCCACACCCACCCCATCAGATGCCCCTTCACCTAGGCTTTACTTTGATACCTCACTCGATCCCATTGGACCATTTGTGGCTCCCCTAGCTCCATCACGGCTATTTCCATATCCTTAGGCCACACGAGTTGTCTCCCTTGCGTCAATGTGTGCAGATGGCGCTACTGTCGACGCCGTGATATGGAAAGGGCATCCCCACACCATCCTGGAGCCGCCATTTTGTTTGTTGTTTTCTTGCGGAGATACACGGGACAATAAACACTCGACCCTAGGGTGGTACAGCTGCTAGACTGATCCTATTAACATGGTACAACACCTATAGATTATGTTTAATTGAGCTGCGTGTATACGGTGAGTGAAGACTCGTCCAACACGTATAGATTAAGTTTATGACTATAAGTTCTATGTAGCGCGCTGCGGCCGAGGGAAACCCCCCCCAGGCACGGTGTACATTCCGTGGGACTACTTTTCTGCCCGCGGAGGCAGACCACATCACCACCAGACCGCATCACCGCGGATGTATACATGGAACTATTTTTGACCTTTGTCCCGGAACTATAGCCTAGACAGGTCAGTCATGCCTTGATCACGTGATCGTCATGGGGAAACCCCCACTGGGGAATCCCCCACTGGGAAACCCCGCCCCACTTCCGCCTCAATGTGACGTCATTAAGTAGGTCAATAAGAGTCAATTTCCGTAGAGTATACTACTCACCCATTTACGACTGCTCGACCGATTCCGCCAAAGTCATGTTTTTTTCTACCAGTACGAGACCGTGTCTAGTGATCTGTCACACTAGGTGCTTTCTTGTTGGTACCTTGACGTTTAGATGGCGCTGTAACTTTCGAGCATTCAATTCGATTCATTAATGTATCATTGGACATCCCTAAGGCCTTAAGTTTTGATCATTTCTCATCTCTTCTTCTACTTCTTCCTACTACTACTTTTCTTGTCGATCAGAAAACTTCTTTGTTGTGCATATTGGGAAGACTGCCAATGACCGAAATCGGGAGCTTGCTTTTCCCCACAATTTCCTTAAATGAAAAGTTTCCATATGAATATTGACTCACTATTGGTTCTACGCATTACCGCTATACTGATTTACATATTCTCATTTGTATCTGTAGCAGATTCAGTGATTGGTTTACAGCCCTGGTTCATTAATACGCATTCATTTATGTCTCTATTATGGCCATATAAGGAATTACAAGGAAAGCTTTCTCCCATTTTGATGAATGAACTTGACCTCACAGATAGTAAAATGACTATCAAGTTGACATGTGAATGTTTAAAGTTTTACGTTCTCGTTGTAACCCCTAAGTTTGGTTTTAGCATAATAAAATCAGAACGACATCAGATTATTTCCAAATTTGGTAAATGGGCTTTATGCTCCAAGGTGTTGATTGTGATTGCATTTCATCCACGTATTTCCATATCTGACATCACCTGGGCTTCAAGTAAATATTTCGTTTGTGGACTCAGACGGATGTGGATATCATGTCAGAACACAGTGGCTTGGTTAGCAGTGGGTGTCTTCCTCGATGTTGTTGTTAATATTTATTGTTATTTGTTTGTTCATCAAGAATGTAATTATTTCCCAACTTTTCACATACCACAATGCCAGTGGATATCATAAAAATGCTTTGTATATAACCTACACCGATCTACATACCCCTCCTCCACTATATCTTTATCTATAAAGACAAGTGATGAAACTACCATGTTAAAGGAGTACTTACCTTATTTTTGAGTGTGACTATATTTATCGGCAATCGCATTCCAAACCTTATTATATAAAACTTATGTTGATAGAATGCGAAATAAAAGAAATATTGAATATTTTGTTGCTCGCCACGGCGTGCACTGGGCGCCGCCATTGCACCGCTGTGTGACGTTTTTAGATGAGCGGAAGTGAGTGTATACTCATCTAAAAACGTCATAACGTCATGGAGATTTAAGGTTGATCGTGTTGGTAATGTCGATAATTCGCATAAGAAGGAACCCAGTAAATCCACTGATGTTCTAGTTGATTTTAGTAATTCAAGTGTAATAATGAAAATGTTTACGAACTTAGAAGCATCATCGTTCAACTGAAATCACTGGACAATTGCAGATGACGCTCTTTTAGTCTTCTCGCTTAGCTTCAAATTTTGTCCAAATTGAATCGAGCAAGTTTCAGTTGAAAAACTTGGGGAAGAAATTCTTCAGTTGGTGGAGATAATCAAAACCACTCTCCTTTTGTGAATTACATCCGTGGGATTTGTCGCGCCAGTTTTTTTCCTCGAATTAAAACTTGGACACAGAGTAATTCAAATGTCCGTAGTTGGAACGTCCCTAGGCAAGCGTTAGCCGGGACGTTGTCCTGAATGCTGACGTCATCAGTCACGTCATCCCACAGGCAACATGGCGGCGCCCACGTCGACCTCAAAGCGGAAACATGGCTTCACAAATTGTAATAAAAATAATAGGTTATCACCCTCAACGACAGTAAAATAGTTGGTTACATTTATTTAAGAGTCTAACCTTTGTAATAGGAACCTATATTAAATAAAGTAAGTACTCCTTTAAAGAATTCGCCGCGAATCCCGGTACGCGGTTCGCGGTAATACATTCTCCTCATCTGGCTGGTTTCCAGAAACTGGTTAGGCATCGATCGGACGTGAAGAGTTCAAGTACGGTGCAATACGCCATTGGCTGTTGACATAGTCCAAAAATAGAAGCCACGTGTTTGTCATGATGTAGACGAAAACATCTGTAGTCGGAAACATCGAAGGATCAAATCAACCGACGCCGATACATTAAACCAGAAGAGCTTGGATTTTTCCAAAAATTGAACGTTGGGCAACATATAGTGGTTTTGGGTCAATCGGGTTCAGGAAAAAGATCCTGCCTATGAAACGTCCATGGTGTTTTCGGTCGGTTCGTCGGGCGATAAACTGCTTCAGATCGATTGCCGGAGGCAGGCTATTATCAGCCTGCTAAGTAGCACTGTTTTGTCACAGATTTTTTTTAAATTTTAAAATTCTAATTTTTTTAAATTTTAAAATTTTAATTTTTTTAAATTGGAACATCTTGGAAACACTAAATTATTATATAGCTTACTATAATACTCATACATGGTCATATTTTAAAGCGCGAGCCCTTGTTTGCCAAGCATGGAAAATTACACTATATGGTATATACCCTATACAATAGACCAGGTGAACAACATGGCCTCGAAAATGACGCTGAGAGAAAACACCACCTTCTTTTAAATCGGTCTAGCGATCGAACCAGCGCACGAAATGTGCCAAAGTTGTATGCGATTGAACGAAGACATGCTATAGTTTATGTCGACGTGTCATTATCCCAACAGCTGTTACTAATTATCACTGTACACCCAGATGAAGTCCGATGTTACGCTGCATTTTCTTTAGTCGGACAAGATTGTGGCCAGAATTTGTTAATGTAAACCGCACTGGACACGCAGTTTTGGCCATTCATCTCTTCAATCACCGCATAAATTGGTCTGCTTTTTCAAGCAGGGTGTCAATACATAACGTACATGTGCCGACCTTACTCCATGACATCGCCCTATGATAAATCCATCTTTTTTTCTTGTATACTCCTTTTCGTGGTTACAAATTTACAACAACAACCCCATGTTAAACGCACTGCATTCTGGGATCGGAGAGGTGATACTTTCACTTCCTGTGCCGCTAGAATACAAGAAAAAAAACGCACGACGTCGCCTTTTGAAAACGCGACGTCGAGTTCCGTTGTGTCGAGTTTTACAATGCAAAAACATAGGAAAGAAACGCGACGTCGCGTTTTAAAAGGCGACGTCGTGTTTTCCAAAAGGCGACGTCGTGTTTTAAAAACGCGACGTCGCGTTTCGAAACACGACGTCGCGTTTCAAAAGGCGACATCGCGTTTCAAAAGGCGACGTCGCGTTTTGAAAAGGCGACGGAAACTTGGCACAAATAGAACACCATAAGTTTCCCATGCTTAGCAAACACGGGCTCGCGCTTTAAAATATGAGTATTATAGTAAGCTATATAATAATTTAGTGTTTCCAAGATGTTCAAAAAAATAAAAAAATTGAAATTAAAAAAAATCAAAAAAATCAAAAAAAAATCCAATTTTAAAATTCAAAAAAATTAAATTTTAAATTTTCAAAAAAATCTCTGACTCAACAGTGCTACTTTGCCCTGTGGCTATTATGGATTTAGACGAAATCTCCATGCTACCTCAGGTTGTGAGTGAGTTCTGAAGTTACGCGTGGTATAGCATTGAGGATTGACCCATATTGGTTCTGCCCACCTAATCCCCTTTCATGCAGGTGAAACAATCATTTTGATTGAACCTGAAGTGAGCATAGTAAATGATTCCACGAATCCTGGTGATGTCAGTCTAGCATTATTGTTTTATCTTCACAAATCATCTAGAAGAAGTAGAAGCTCTATTAATAATAATATTCTCCAGAATGACCATAATACTTATATTTGTACTGCTCAGTCCGTAAATTTATGAGCTACAACATTTGCAAAATCAGCAGCTATCAACATATCAGTAATTTGTTGATCATTACTAGCCTTTTCTTAAATATATATCCGATCATATCGTATTAAAACCTCTCATATTGTCTGATCGGTTCGAGCACATGGTTTTGTTTTTGTTGTCATTTTCAAATTATCAAATTTTATCACTAGATCTATTCGTGTTCCATCTTCTCTAGCCAAGTCGACGTACATCACGTTGCTCTGTACATTGCCTTGGCATACTTCTCTAGTAAAGTTGGAACGTGAATACTCATCGATGAGTGGGATGCAGAGACGGCTCGCTGCATCCAATCAGAATGCGCGTTACGTAGCAGCTGATTACCAAGATGGCGGCCCCCACTAAGAACGAGCTGTGTCGAATGTGCGGGGAAATTCTGCCGAAAAAAAAACAGGAGAAGCATTTTCACGTCCACTTTCGATGTTTTGATCAATTGAATCAGCTTTTGGGACCCCCTGCACGGTCGAACGATAACGAATCGCCTTACGAGTGTGGTCGACTTGAAATTGAAGGGGAACAACTCCTGAAGGCAAAAAGTCACCCATCGTTAAAACTTCCACTAGGTGGCGCAGAGCAGTACTCCTCTGCCACCAGTCAAGAATGTCAAGGCAGCGTAGAGAGCTTTGCGATGTAGTTGACTTGGCTGGTGAAGATGTTCGTGTTCGGTCGCTGTGGCATTCTCTCGACGTGTCACTATTCGGCTAATTATGGTGGCCGATAAGGGACATATATGGTGGCCGATAAGGGACATCGCTGCATTGTTTCAGGTATGTGGTTTGGTAATACGAAGGCAGGATGCGAAGCGCGAAGTCAAACACGAAGGCAGGATGCGAAGTGCGAAGGCAGGATGCGAAGCGCGAAGTCCAAACACGAAGGCAGGATGCGAAGTGCGAAGGCAGGATGCGAAGTGCGAAGTCCAAATACGAAGGCAGGATGCGAAGCGCGAAGTCCAAACACGAAGGCAGGATGCGAAGCGCGAAGTCGTGTTTGGACTTCGCGCTTCGCATCCTGCCTTCGCACTTCGCATCCTGCCTTCGCACTTCGCATCCTGCCTTCGTGTTTGACTTCGCACTTCGCATCCTGCCTTCGCGCTTCGCATCCTGCCTTCGTGTTACCAAACCACATACCTGAAACAATGCAGCGATGTCCCTTATCGGCCACCATAGTTAATTCTTACAAAGACTTGCAAACTCCACGCAGGATAAATTTGTTCATTTGTTTCGTCTAGTTGGGCCGTAGCTTTATATGGAAATTGCTCCCGACTGACTCCGAATGCAGGAGAGCTTACCTCATGGCATTCTCCGCACCCACGGAGTTTTCACCATGTTCCACGCCCACTCATCTATTTGAAATTGCTTGTCCACAGACCCCCAAATTCCCCTTGTACCAGGATTCTTGGCGAAAGTCGGTATACGACTTTAACATGATAGTTTCCTCACTTGATATTATTATGGTGGCCGATAAGGGACATCGCTAGGTATGTGGTTTGGTAACACGAAGGCAGGATGCGAAGCGCGAAGGCAGGATGCGAAGCGCGAAGTCCAAACACGAAGGCAGGATGCGAAGTGCGAAGGCAGGATGCAAAGCGCGAAGGCAGGATGCGAAGCGCGAAGTCCAAACACGACTTCGCGCTTCGCATCCTGCCTTCGCGCTTCGCATCCTGCCTTCGTGTTTGAACTTCGCGCTTCGCATCCTGCCTTCGTGTTTGAACTTCGCGCTTCGCATCCTGCCTTCGCGCTTCGCATCCTGCCTTCGTGTTTGGACTTCGCGCTTCGCATCCTGCCTTCGTGTTACCAAAGCCCACCCAACCACCCGCGTCTTAAGTATATACCCAAGTCTTAAGTATATACCCAAGTATTTTTTAACATACATGTATATCACCAAGTTGAAATTTTCCAGTATTCTTAATGCTGAGAGATTTTGTTACCGACAACTGATTGATTTAGTCAAATTTATTATCAAGGCTGGGGATTTAAAAAATTTGATCCTTTATTTTTTTCCTGTTTAGTTTTAATTTTGCGTCCAACTTCATTTGTCGTCCTCCATATTTTGTAATCATATTCTGGTCCTGTGATACAATTATATATACCAGTATTTAATATGTTAAGTTTCTGTGATACAGTATGATATGTAATACTATTATGCTTGGTTTCTGTGAAACATTTATTGTATGTTTTCCAATCTTATGTAAAATTTCCGACCATACTATTATTGTATAGCAGATGTCGTGATTGATATGAAGAATTTCCGACGATATATCCGACGTTAAAATATTGACGGATGACGCTGTCTTCAATAAAATCGAGCATAAATGAACTATACTTTGAATCAAGAAAATCAGCGATTTTGACTGTATCGAGTGACGAAATGGTTCCGGTAATAAAGAAAGACTGGTCTTGTACTCGTGTATCTAAGCATATACAGATTTTATTCTTCATGTAAACCATCCCGACGAGAAAGGCGACTATACTCTGATCTCGGCATTGGTAAATAAAATAATTCAAATGGCGGCCTGGCCTCGCTTTCATCGGGTCATGCGCAGTGGCACTTGTTTTGACTTCGCGCTTCGCATCCTGCCTTCGTGTTTGGACTTCGCGCTTCGCATCCTGCCTTCGCACTTCGCATCCTGCCTTCGTGTTTGAACTTCGCGCTTCGCATCCTGCCTTCGCGCTTCGCATCCTGCCTTCGTGTTTGGACTTCGCGCTTCGCATCCTGCCTTCGTGTTTGGACTTCGCGCTTCGCATCCTGCCTTCGTGTTTGGACTTCGCGCTTCGCATCCTGCCTTCGCGCTTCGCATCCTGCCTTCGCACTTCGCATCCTGGCTTCGTGTTTGGACTTCGCGCCTCGCATCCTGCCTTCGTGTTATAAAACCACATACCTGAAACAATGCAGCGATGTCCCTTATCGGCCACCATATATTATAGATGTAACGTGTACGAGCAGGAATCAGTCGTGATGTTTACGAAAAACGAAACATTCAAATAGTATACGCGATTACAAATAATAGGATAGAACCGCGTGGCTTAGAGTGTCTACGGAGATGTAACGTTATGCAGAAGAATAGTATTTACATATATGTACAGACAGTAGGAGAGTGTATGCAAATAAACTTGATGTTATGTACAAATACTATGAGAGTGTATGCATATAATTTTGCCGTTCTGTCCCAAATAATATGAGAGAGTGTGTGCATATCATTTACAGTTAATGGACAGTTATAATATATATATGTACGGGTACGCGTCGCGTATAAGGGCGGCCTGGTTGCTGGCCCTTCTCTTCGTGTTTCAGGGCGGCCTGGTTGCTGGCCGTTCTTTTCTCTTCGCTTAATAAAGGACGGCCAGGTTGCTGGTCCTTTTCCCCACACGATAACTGTAATTGCGACCCGGTCGCGATCTTCTGCGACCCGGTCGCGACCTTCTGCGACCCGTTTGTAAGCAAGTCGACGGAGTGTCACGGTGGTGACACTCACCAATACAATACCCTCTGTTGTTGGAGCGGCGGTGGCTGCTCTTAAACGTCTTCTTCCGTCGCTGGAACGTTACGGCTGTAAAGCCCAAGTCCCACTTAAGCGAAGTTGTTTACGAAACTTTGCGATGTATTGGTCGTAATGTTTCGTAATAAATCACTTTACAAAAACCGGTTTTCCCGTCATTTGGGGCGAATAGATACGACATGTTTTACGAATAATTACGACTGTTTGCGATGCAGTTACAAAGAAATACGATACTTTTACGACAGTTAGCGATATTCGCACCCAAATTTAGGCGAATCAGTGCGATACAGTTGCGAATATGTGCGATGTATTTGCGAACATTTACGAAGTGCATACGACTACTTGCCATTATTTCACGATGTCTTGCGAATACGTACGAAGGTTTTACGACGTTTTTACGACGTTGTTATGACAGTTTGGGTCAAATGTTTACGATTACTTCGTATACCATCGATTCCTGTCGTAAGTTATCGTAACTATTAGTATTTATTTTTCTCTTGACGATTATTAATGGAACTGTTACAAATAAGGCGATTAAATTACGACTTAATTACGATTCATTACAGCGTAGTTACGACGACTTACGATTGTTTACGATAAAATTACGAATATTTGAGACTTAAGGCAAAATCGCATTGCTTGGCGAATTTTTTGAACATTTTGAAATTGGCGCGGCGATAAAACCGAGGCGACGATTTTCTTACGAATTGAAGCGATGGCTTACGAATCATGGCGAATGTCTTTACGAATAGCTTGCGAGATTCTTACCAATACTTACGATCTTAAATCGTCAAGCTTCGTAAAGGAATTCGCCTAAGTGGGACTTGGGCTTTAAGCTCACCCAATATATAACACCCCAGTCGTTTGAGCCCCTCCACGTATGTGACAGCCCGTACGTCTTCTTCACCCCCAGTCGTCGGAGCCCGACCCTAACCATGTCGGCTCATTAGTCTGCATCACCCTCACAGGTAAATATAGCAAGGCGTCTCGACCCTCACGGCTGCTGCGACCCGTCTATAGACACGACCCGTTGATGCACGATTTCACGACGACCCTTCAGGTAAGAATACGCGTACAGCTCGTCCTCTATAGCCGTCACGACATTTACTTGGGTATATATTGTTGATATCTGTACAGCGATGGTCGTGACCTTCTGCGACCCGGTCGCGACCCTATACGACCCGGTCGCGACCCTTTACGACCTGGTCGCGACCCTCACAGATTTCAGGATTTATCGACGTATTTCGGGAGGAGAAGTTCGTTTCTGCTGTGCTTCATCTTCTAGTACCATCTGTGATCGTTGTAGTATCTTCAGCGCCCATAAAACGATTATACGACCGTCTGCGACCCTTTACGACCTGGTCGCGATCTTTTACGACCCGGTCGCGACCCTCACAGGCTGCACGATTTGTTGGTTTATTTCGGTAGGAGAGATTGGCCCTAGTATTTCTGTATGTATAGTGTATATTTATCTGATGGTGGAGGGAATCCCTTAGTAACGTCGAATACCGCTTCACGACCAATGACACCGGAGGTTGAATTAAATATTTGAGACTTAAGGCAAAATCGCATTGCTTGGCGAATTTTTTGAACATTTTGAAATTGGCGCGGCGATGGTCGTGACCTTCTGCGACCCGGTCGCGACCCTCTATACGACTCGGTCGCGACCCTTTACGACCTGGTAGCGATCCTCACAGATTTCAGGATTTATCGACGTATTTCGGGAGGAGAAGTTCGTTTCTGCTGTGCCCCATCTTCTAGTACCATCTGTGATCGTTGTAGTATCTTCAGCGCCCATAAAACGATTATACGACCGTCTGCGACCCTTTACGACCTGGTCGCGATCTTTTACGACCCGGTCGCGACCCTCACAGGCTGCACGATTTGCTGGTTTATTTCGGTAGGAGAGATTGGCCCTAGTATTTCTGTATGTATAGTGTATATTTATCTGATGGTGGAGGGAATCCCTTAGTAACGTCGAATACCGCTTCACGACCAACGACACCGGAGGTTGAATTAAACTGACCACGTCCCACAGCACGGGCTGTTTAGTAAAACAGTGCCAATGTCATACGATCTACTGGTATCGACATAATCCCTATTCTATACTGATATTAGAACACAATTACCACCCAGTGCCACTCGGTAATTTATGTCAGGCTACAGTCAGTCGGTTTCCCACACTGCCGTGTTTCCTATACTTCTAGTACAACGCAGAAACACTGTTCCATACGGAAAATGCAAGCCGGCAAATTCACTTGGATTTGCAGCGTATTACAGAGGTTGTACTAGCTAAGAGATCTACAATCTTTTAGACTCTCAAGCCGAAATAACCAACGTTACGATCCGAGGGTCGCAAAGCGCACCAAAATAATACCGTATCCCACGTTACTGTCACTTTTTATCCTGCTCTGGTAAGCGAGCTATAAAGGGAACTCCATTCTCGTACGCTGACCTGCATCTCATTATACGATACATGTACAGGGGTTTTTCCATGCTTCTGCAGGATCACGGTGAATAGCAAAGTTGCGCCCTGCAAACGCTCAACCGTTACACTGCCCCGCCTTTCGAGATCATGACGTTCTCGTCATGGTTGTTCCCCTTCCAAAGTCACAGCATAGGCTCTAAAGTTTGAGTTGTATAGTTCAAGCTGACACCAATGAAATTCTTCGCCAATTACGGGCGATTAGGGCCGACGAAATTACAGAGTTTTTTCCGTTCAGGACCATCGCGAGTGGGCGCGCTTCAGCGGTTCCTGTCGTAGTCCTCACGACCCCTTGCCCGCTCTGGTACACTGACAGGGTGTACAGAATTACACGGGCGGATAGCAGAGCCGCCCCATGACATTAGGTCATCCAGGTTTGGAGAATGATCATCCAGGTTGGGAGAATGATAGCGTCCCCACACCCTTGTCGTTCAGTGAGAGGGATCGGGCCTTCCCTGGCTTCGCTCCTTCTCACGCCACTTAGCTTTTCGAGGACCACAGCTGCAGTACTCGCTGATCTTTTCAGACCTTCCGCTCATGCTGTTGGTTCCTGCTTTGCGGGGCATGGGTTGGGAAACCAACCCCTAATCATGGAACCGATGAGGTCTGACCACTCTCCGAGCGCGGGTCGTGTGCGTGGGGGCTGCCTCACCCTCGGCCACTTCTTCATGTGCGTCTTCGAGCTCGTCGCTGTCCGGAGTCCCACCGTATACCGTTACATCCATATACACCCATGATGGAGCCATCTGAAGGCCAAACTAAAAATATTGTTTTCGGACAGTAAAATTAAATCGACACAATGGATTCTGTCCAGATTTGTTATACGGATATTAAGCCAAAAGATTTCGTTTGAGATCGGTTTCTGTCTACACAAACAAGTAGATGGCGCCACCAGGAGGACAACTGGAATTTGGAAGTTAGAACGACGTACCGGATTCTTTCCAAATTTGGTGTATTTATATCACGTAAGAAGATGTCGCTTGGGATGACTTTCCATCCACTTAGGCCCATAGGTGGTTTCCACAAAAAAAAGTGCCGCTCTACACACAGGCCACTTTATGATGACGGAACCCTCGAGGTATTCTTACAGGTGTATGATAAGCGAGTCCAGGTCATTGGAAGTGTGCGAAAGTGAACCGACACAACCCCAACCGGCTGTTTCTCGTCTGTTTCATAATGGGGTTCCAGACAAAACCCCCAGGGGACAAAACACCCACGGACAAAACTCCAAATTCAAACGAGTATTGAGTAGCGAGCTTCACGGCGACCTCATCCATGTGTGTCACGATGTGTACGTCAACCGCGGCCCCTCCTTTGCTCAAATGACTTGCAAGAATGGATCCAGGATTCATTTCCTCCTTATCCTTATTTATGGTTCGCTGTCGAACATTCCGTGCCGTGGGATTGAACGACACACTGGCGACATTATTAATAAACGTGTGCTGTCTATGTCAGATAGGACACATCTTAAAAGAAAACATCCCTCTGACTCCGGCACAGAAGTCCAAGTTAATACTTAGCAAGACAGATCTCCGATCGCTGGAACAAAATCATGCATACATGGAAGAAAAATATTTTACAGAATGGCGATTTCCTCGGTGCCATGTTAGGCTTCGTGCTGGAAAAGTGGTACTGGCATATCTTTGTGCCAGGTCCAGTCGCCGAACTTTATTTGGTGAAGGTGCGATGCACACAGTTAACAGTTAGACTATCTATTACATCAAAAAGCTGGATGTGGCCTGTCCGTTTTTTTCGGCACATGCATTCAACGGGGTCATGAACAGGGAAACAGGCCACCTGAAGTGGTGTGCAAGCCCTGAGTGATGCGTTCAGCGGTGTCCCCGTCCAAAAGGCAGTCAAATTACAAGGGGCCTTATCACTCGCCACACCAAGGTTACCAGTCACGATATGTTTGCATGGTGTATAGATAAAGTTCGACGATGAACAATCACAACAATACCCTCCCGACGTGTATAAGTGCCCATCAAACTCCTTGACAGCATTAGAGTAATTGAATATTTTGGTGGCTATAGATTTAGTATACTTATATGAAATGGAAGGAGGTTCTGTGAACTTAAAATAGTTTGGTACAGCGTTGCGTAAATTAATAATGTCCAACCCTTTATCTAAGTAGTTGAGTTTCAAGAAAAGCCGATCTTGGGATGTTTCGATTATGTTAGCTGTACGATACAACCGAAAATACGCTATATCTTGACATACTTTTGTGATTTTGGGTGGTATTATATTTCCTGAAGACGCAGATTATTGTATATCTCTGGCTATATGATTTAAATCTCTCAGAGGTAAAGCAAACAGAACTGAACGTAAGCTATGTATACTATTGGGTGTGTTAGTTAAATCCACTAAGTAATTTAAAATGATATGGTCGGGAATCATCGCACTATTAAACTTTCTCCGATGTCTCCGTTGATAGGGTTTAAATAGCTGGGTAATATTGAGCATATTCGAACGGCGGTTTGTAACATTGCCGAACCCACTGACATTATCATTTAAACCATACGGAAACAGTGACTCAAGTTCTAGCATCCTAGCAGAATAGTTCCCGCTCTCGGATTTTTCTTCTAAATCCAAAGGGGGAATCCTTGGTAGATGGATAGACGAAGTCTATGATCTGAATACTAAAGTTATCCCAGCCATGTTCGGGTCCAGAAAATTGCTTACCTATAAGCATTTGCTTTTTCCTAACGGATTTTCTAAGGGAAACACCAAGCCAAATAAGCGGGAGGTGTCTTAGCCTCCCAAGCGAAACGAACCAAGTGGAATGAAAGATCAGCACCAGTACCAGTCGACCTCCGATAAAGCGACAACGCACATCGAAGATACGGTACATCTTTGGATAACAAGGCCTTCAACTAACCAGAGTCGTGCCCTTTCAACAACAGACCAACTGGCCAGCGCCGTCAATGGGTGAAACATTTTCATCTTTCCAGCATCGCAGAGTCACGTCCATCGACATCGACACGTCGTACGTGAATTTAGCCCAAACCTAATTGTACGTGTATGCCAAGGTCGAGGACGGTACCAATCTCGCGGACAATGCTCCGGTGGGTCCAGTAAATCTGTTGTTCCAGTCCAATTTCCAACAGGTGAATGTGTTTCTTAGGGATAAACACGCGAGGGCCTCGACCAACACTTGCCCATATCGTGCGTACCGTACATCGGAACGTTGTAGTACGGTCGAGAAGCCAAAAAGTCTCACTTGTTCTACTGGGAAATGCCAGGGCACATACAGACGAATGCCAATGCCGGATGGATAGAACGGAATGGGTTTACAGCGAACAGTCGATCGGCCGATGTCATGGGACCTCTGCACGTAAACTTATTCATGGAGGACCACTACCTGTTGAACTAAGTACCTTTCAAATTCCGACTGACGCGTGCGACACTGACATTTGCTTTGCTGGTCACCGGCGCAGCGCCCGACTAGAATATCTTCATCGAAAAGGCAGCCTTGTACTTCGGCAAAGTGAAAGCGGATCTAGCGATGCATTTGGGTCACATCATAGCATTGGAGAGAAAACTCAGAATCTGGTCACCAAACAATATAATTCATTCCTGGGGTTCTCCCTAAGCGACTGACCATATATGGTGCTCACCATTCTTCTGTTCTGCAAGGATTAGACAATAGTTCGTTTTTCGGCGACCAATATCGTGAAATAGTTAACCCAATTCAGTTACATATGTGTATTTGCTCAAAGCGCATGATCAAACCATTATTTTAAGACACATGACTGCTATGTCTTAGAAAATTTTAAATCAACATTACTCTCCAAGCTTGCTTCATTATTCACGGATTACCCTTAAAAAGTAGAAAAAAGGTCAACCTCGGCACAATTTCCAGTAAAACCTGTGAGATCTAAAAATGAACACATTGTCCCGTTCCTCTTGAAAAGGCAAAAACAGTGAGTCAACCTACCCGTTTTTGTCAGATTTTCTGACGCTGGATTAAAAGCCTGCATGCACGGAAGAAAAACATCTTGCAGAATGGCGGGTTTCTCGGTGCCACCTTTAGCGCATGTGCCCCCCCCCCCCAGCACCTCACCGTGCCGTGTTAGGTCTCTTGTTGGAAAACTGGTGCTGACATATCTTTGTGCCAGGCCCAGTCGCCGAACTTTTCTTGGTGAAGGTGCGATGCACACAGTTAACAGTTAGACTATTACACCAAAAAGATGGAGGTGGCCTGTTCGTCTTCAGCGGCACATGCATTCAACGGGGCCACGAGCTGGGAAACAGGCCGTCTGAAGTGGTGTGCAAGCCCTGAGTGATGCGTTTAGCGGTGTCTCCGTCCAAGAAGCAGTCAAACGCCAAACCAAAGAAGAGGAAGGCGTCTTATAAGCCGCCCCAGCGGAACGAGCCAACGGGAATAAAAGATCGGCATCAGTACAAGTACCTCCGATAAAGCGACTACACAAATCGAAGATACGGTACATCTTTAGATAACATGGCCTTTAGCTATCCACAGTCGTGCCCTTTCACCAAAAGACTAACAGACCAGCGCTGTCAGTGGGTAAAACATTGGCATCTTTCCAGCATCGCAGAGTCGGGTTCATCGATTTCGTCACGTCGAAAGTGAATTTAGCCCAAACCTAATTGTACGCGTACGCCAAGGTCGAGGACCGCATCCGACCGTATCCGCGCTTTCTCTACTGCTGATAACGTCACTGATAACGTCATGTATCTCATTAACATGTCGTTTGGGGTACTTGATGTGAACTGACCCTAAACTGTTTATACAAAAGCAAATACAACCCACAACCTACATTTAGGCACGCCTTCCCACGCGAGCTGCAATTTCTCCGATACACCCCGACAGAGCATGCGCACAATGACTTCACCGGTTAGCCCCACACAACGACCCTGAGACCACTCCAGTCGTACTCTTCAGCGTGAGTCTATCACATATCCATGGGCCCTCAGTGGCCGAGTAGTCTAAGGTGCTTCTCTGGTGACCGCTAGCCTCACACCGCTGAACCGGCACGCGTTTGAGCCCAGCTGTTCCATGTGTGGATATTTGTCAGTTACTTGCCGACGGGTGGTGGTTCTCTTCGGGTACTCCGGCTTCGTCCACCAACCAAACTGACTGTCACCATATGAGTGAAACAAACTTAAGTGTGACATCCTCCCCATCACACAGGGACCGCGGAGCAGCGGGGCTTGGGTGGGGTTCAGCTCCCTCACGTTTTGAGACCGCAATGTTATAAGTCCTAGCATTTAACATGGCCGATATAGAGTTCAGTCCCCCCCCCCACTTTCAAATGTGCTCCAAGGCTCCTGTCCTGGCTGAGTGGTCTAAGGTGCTTCTCTGGTGACCGCTAGCCCCACACCGCTGAACCGGCGATATGGAGTTCAGTCCCCCCCCCCCCACTTTCAAATGTGCTCCAAGGCTCCTGTCACACACCCGCGTATGGATATGTACGTAAGCATGTCCCTAGTGCACATCCACAAATGCTGTTTTCTCTATCCACATGCATACTATTATCCAAGGTCCACACTCCACTATTCTATAACACATGTGTCAATAACATCGAGCTAACCGTGCATTTATTACACGTTTTAGCACGGTTATGTGAAATAAACACCCGTGAAATGCAGGTGTTCATTGGGAGATTCCATTTCACAAGTCGGATGACTGATTTCATACAAGTATAAAAATCGAACAAAACGAGCAAATAAATTACAAGATGAAATTTCTTTCTCAAGTTTAACTGTTGTTTCCATCGTGAAATTGATTAACAAAGCGACACAAATACACATATATCCACGTGATTTCCACACACCTGACGCAGCTAACAGTATCATTCCGCATTTGAGAGACCACATAATTTCGTCCACTGACATTGACACGATGCCAACCGAGACGGGAGCATCAGTGGAAAAGTTTTTTCAAGAAAGGAGAGAAAGGTTGTCAAAGTTAAAATATGTTTTCAACCTTTCATTATAATCTTAATTGTTAATCAATTTGGGTAGTGCAATAGAATAGAAATTATGTTATCATATGCTTGCTGAATGGATATTTTACGCACGGTTAGTATGGGAAAGTTTATAAATTTTAGGGCGCGGGCTTCGCCCTTGCCCTAAAATATATAAACGTTCCCAACTAACCGTGCATAAAATAACCATTGAGCACGCACATGAACACACTATTTCTTAATTCTATAACACTTGTGTCAATAACATAGAGCTAACCGTGCATTTATTAAACGTTTTAGTACGGTTATGTGAAATCAACACGCGTGAAGTGCAGATGTTCTTTGGGAGATTCTATTTCACAAGTCGAATGAGGAGAGGGACGTCTGTTTTCATACAAAGTAACAATCGAATAAAACGAACAAATAAATTACAAGATGAAATTTCTTTCTCAAGTTTAACTGCTGTTTCCATCGTGAAATTGATTAACAAACCGACACAAATAGACATATATGCACGTAATTTTCACACAGCTGACAGTATCACTCCCCATCTGAGAGACCACATCAACTCGTCTGACTTGGTCACGATGCCAACCGAGACGGGAGTATCAGTGGACGAGTTTTTTTCAAGAAAAGTTAAAAGTGCAAAGTTAAAATCTGTTTTCAACCTTTCATGATAATCAATTTGGGTTCTGCAATAGAATATAAATAAAGTCTTTACAGGCGTGCTCAATGGTTACTTTACGCACGGTTAGTGTGGGAATGTTTATAAATATAAACTTTCCTACACTAACCGTGCGTTAAATAACCAATGGGCACGCCTATGAAAACATTATTTCTTGAGGTGGGCGTCTAGTGCGCATGCGACCGTATCTGCAGTTTCTCTACAACTGATGACGTCAATGATGACCTCATAGTCAGGTGACTTCTTCTCTGGAGCAACTCCACGGTCCACCTAAACAACCCAGGACAAGGTTCAAAGGTCAATCCCCAGTGTCGCAGGTCAGGATCACAACCTACATTCACAACCCACCGCCTCCGCACGTTACCATCAGATTTCACCTTTATACACTACTCATGATGGCGGAAATATGCAACACTACCGATACTACCGTTCTTTATATAAAAGGTGTCGATAGTTGTTCAACGGGATAGACATACCTTTGGTTCTTTCGGACCGACCAGACTGACTCTTAATCTAGTGCCATCTTCTCGAGGTAAGGAGGCGTGTCTTGCGGCGGATGAGCCCACCATACCCGCTCCAACGATGCATACATCATAAACCCCCGTCATGCTGGGACAGATAACACTGCCGGTATGAGAAAATGGACTGTCGGTATCTCCCGGTTCACCTCGATCGATCTTTACTAGGTACCGTGTTTTCGTATATGGTAAGCCGTAGGGGACAAAAATTTCCATTTGGTGTAGACACATATTCTTAGCCAATCACAGAGCTGTTTTACGTGTATACATTAATTATTATGTCTACATACAATTTAATTCGATATCATATCGAATTATTTTATATCCGTATACATATTATTTAGATACTGCATCAAATATTTCGATGATACATCAAATTAATTTGTATGCCCATTCAAATCATTTAGATACTGTATTGAATCAATTTGTATCCGTATACATATTATTTAGGTATGGTATCCCAATATTTAAATTGTGGCTGGCCGTAGGGGACAAAAAACGGCGTTTTGTGTAGACACATATTATTAGCCAAGCACAGAGCTGTTTTACGTGTAGACATTAAGTATAATATGTCTACATACAATATAATTAGGTATCATATCGAATTATTTTATATTCGTATACATATTATTTAGATACTGCATCAAATATTTCAATGCTACATCAAATTAATTTGTATACGCATTGCAGATGATTTAGATATTGTATCGAATCATTTTGTATCTGTATACATATTATTTTATATGGTATCCTAAATATATTTCGATGTAGCATCGTATTGAACCAATGAAATCGTCGGAATTATAGGCACCAAAAATCACTTCCGCTCCTACAATCTAGCCCCAGAACTCACTTTAGCTGCGAAAACTGACCCCTGGCCTAGTGGATTTCTGGGAGCGAAAACGAAAACGTCGCACCTGTCTGTTTACTTTTTTATTTGTTCTACTTTTTATATGTTTTATACTCCGTCCCAAATGGGATGCTCAGTACAATAAAGAATCTTATCATGCGCACAATTAATTTTCGGCGGAACCAATCTCGCATTCGTCTATTTCCGTATTGGCGGAAATTAGCCCAGTTGCTGAGTTCTGGGAATAGATCGCTATTATTCAACATAGAAATAGTTTTGTATAATTTGAACGAATTATGTTCGTTTGGTTAAAATTAACTGAATTTCACACTAAAATGCGTCCGGATCTCTCGATTATCAAATGCACTATTTCGTAGCCGGCTCATTGCGTGATCGTCATACGCTCCCCACTAGCCTATAGTATTGGACCCTTCTACGAAGGGCCAATGATCGGCTGATGCAGCAACAATAACATTTTCCCAGTTAGACGCCAGATTTTGAAATCGAAAACGAGGCTGCGCTATGTCATCGGTCAACTGAGACAGTCACGTGGTTGTGTATGAAGATTGGGATGGTTCCTATAAATAGTGATCCAATGAGAATGCTCGTCTTAGTTTAAAATGGCAGGGTCGAATAACCAATCACTGAAGGAGAGACAGCTGGAACAGTACACTATCACTGTCTGTTAATATCTTAATTTAACAGAGAGTACTACAGTCTACGCTCCCCACCGGTGGGGATTTGTGTGTTCTATGTGAGAGGCTCGTTCCGCCAATACGGAAATAGCCGAACGTGAGATTGGTTTCAGGAGTGGAAAAATGGTGCTGTGGCAGATGTGGCCACGCGTGGAATCTGTAACGCACGTTGTCATTGGTTGCTTCATTTCTACAGGAAACAGAACATTTTGTGGCGGAAGCGATTACTGCATGCATGTCATACATATTTTCAGTGGTCGTGATTGAATGAATTATATGTATGACATATTTAATGAATTATTCCTACGAAGTAGGCTACAGATCGCAAATTGTCCGGTAATGAGTGAGTGAGTGAGTCAGTCAGTCCATCCGAATCCTTTCGTCGGCAAAATAAGGAGAACCGTTAACATTAGAACCTTGATTTTTGGCATGAACGTGCATTAGGGCATTGTTACCAGCAAGTTCTGAGCTGATCGAATTCTGATGAAAATTTAATTTATAATTAATTTTTTATTATTTATTGATGACTCGAGTGCACTGTCATGCCCATCGGGAACCCTTGACTGTACGCTTCACTGTGACTTTTAAGCGCCTGGGACTAACTTCGGCCGCCCAGCACTAAAGCAAAAAAAAAAAAAAAAATTATGCGCCCAGCACTCGAAAATATCAGTAACTTTAATGGTACTTGCCAAAATATGTCGGCATTATACGTTTCCAGGTAGCTCCGCCATGTTTTCCCTAATAGTCCACGCCACGCTTCCCGAGCTGTATATGCCACGATGCATGAAGGAAGCAAATCATTTTATCGGAGAATGGAGGTTGTTATTTCGTCTGCTGCGAAGTTTTACCGAGCCACGAGTATCACTTTACATGTACATGTATTTTATAAATCATTGTCAGAAGCGCCAAGCAACTTTGAAAAACTTCTTCTCACAGAAGCGTCAGGGTATTTGTTGGCTTTCGGTGGTCGTTGTTGTTGTTCTAAGACGTCAGCTTCCAAAATATATTTTAATTATATCTATATTAAAAGCACACATGCATCTGTACGCTCGCTCGTACGTCGTAATCAGTCTATTAGATCTACATGTACTATGAGATATCTATAATATGGCTAGTTGAACAGTACACTTGAATCTAGTATTAAACTGGAGATTCTGGAGTAATCTATTTTTAGCCTCACTGTAATGTTGACACACATTCCGATGGTATCCGTTTTCACTCATTTGCTGGTCTTGGAATTCCGTTGAAGGCATATTATACTGCACGTTTTATATATCCAGCCTATACAACATTGCATAATTTCTTCAGTTCAGTCATTAGTTAAAAAATGTTCTATCTCAAAAAGAAATAAAAAATTACTGGATTTTATGAGAGAAATTACTAAATTTAAACACAACAATGACCCTATTATCTGTTATTACTGAAGAGATCAATAATAAAATCATCGTTGTGTTTTAAATTCAGTAACCTATAACCAGTTGTTTATTTTTTTCGTGTGTGCTTTATTGTTCATTGATTATTATTATGTACTCTCTTCAGATGAGGTACCTTGAAGTTGAATGCCAAATAAATATATCCATGTAGAATGGCTCTCTTTTGATTCTTGCATTCTAACAAATCTCTGATCTTGACCGTTCTCACTTCAAATTTGTGTTTCTTTTCCAGTTTCCGGTCTTATTTTGGGACTTGAAACATTTACTTCTCAACTGCTCTGACAGAGCACCATTCCCTACGCTAATTTGAAAAAAATGTCCTAATGCCGAGAAGCGGGGGGGAGGCGGGGTGCCCCGCTCTCTCGGACTCTCCTCCCAACACCTCGTGCTGTACTGCTGGGCTGATCAGTGCCCATGGTAATAGAAACTGAGGGCGATAATAGTTGCTATGCTAACGACTCACCAGCGATGACATCTGGAAAAGTTAATAGTTCCCACTGTCAATTTAGAGATGCTATATAAATTCTCTCATGGTAGCACACAGGGCCCCCAAGTCATCTCTCGAGTACACACTTAAATTATATCAAACCCTATTTCGTAGGTCCTGTGACGTTAGTCACACTGCCATGTGTATGACATATATAATGAATTATGTATGACATACATAACACTTTTATATGATTGACTGAAATGTGTCTACACCAAATAGCCATTTTTGTCCTCTGTGGCCAACCACACTTTTAAATATTGGGATGCCATATATAAATAATATGTATACGGATACAAAATGATTTGAATGGGGATACAAGGTAATTTGATGTAGCATCGAAATATTTGATGCAGTATCTAAATAATATGAATACGGATATAAAATAATTCGATATGATATCGAATTAAATTGACATATAATAATTAATGTCAACAGGTAAAACAGCTCTGTAATTGGCTAATAATATGTCTACACCAAATGGCGATTTTTGTCCCCTACGGCCTACCATATTCGTATGGCCTAAAGTAACGAAGCTCTATTTGCAAAATATACTGCATTGTGACACCATTGTATGTAGGTGAACACTGAATGAAGGCACGATTCAAAAGGTCGATTGATGGCCATATCTTGCCGCCCCTGAATATCTGCAGATTCGCATTGTTTGCTCTGGCATCTTTCTTTGGTTATTACTGCCATTGTTGACCTGGAGAACAACTACAAGACGGTGGAGGTAAAGTTATAAATAAATCAGATAGCGTGAACATGGACAGGCACAGGGAGTAAACAATCTAGTACAAGAAGACGATATAACTCCTGTCTATTAGTCCGGCTATGATAAATTGTCGCTCAGAAATGTGGTGATTCTAATCATGCAAACCCTTCGATTTCTCTAAAGTTGAACTTTTACATTCCACATTTTTTACTACATTGAGCATATCTCCTCACCGAGTTCCTGTGCTCCTCTGTGATTACCTAGTGGCCGGATTTATAACTTGTTTCTCTTAAATAGTTACATGACAGGACGATACAGTTAAATTGAGTACGTTAACATAACATGGCAGTGTGACTATGCGTCACAGGACCTACGAAGTAAGGTAGGCATTAGGATAGGCACTGAGCTCTTGGCAATACCCCCCCCGCCCCCGCCCCAAGTTGAAATCCTGCCTATATTAAGATGGGCACATGCAGCCCAAGTCAGAATCACCAGAGATTTTCATCAAAAATCACCAGAAATTTTCGATTAAAACAGTATTGAATATTTTGTTGAAGATTAAAAGTGATGGGATTGAATGAATAGTTTACCAGTTACTGTGCTGATGTGAATCTGTGACACACCAACACACTCTGTGGCAGTGATTCTGTGACACACCAACACACTCCGTGGCAGTGATTCTGTATCCCTTAATCAAGGAATCAAAATTTGAAATGACAAGAAAAATTTAGACATAATTACACATGTAATGTTTTTGTTTAAATTATATCCCAGTGTGATATATAGTCAATATTCAAGAAGTACAATCAAAGTTACTTTATCTAGTTAAATTCTACCCAAAGAAAATAAATTAAGACCCTTTAAACATGCCGTCAATGCCAGATGTTGAGTTTTATACAGCTGTAGATCAGGGATCTGGGTGCATATATCATGTTTCCATACCCTTGATACACACAACAGCCGCAAAAACAAAGCCTCCTTGAACAACCTATCTTTATACAGGAAATTCTTAACCCAGAAAATACCATTCTCTCTCAAAAGAAAACAATTTACGCCAGGAAGGCCTTTTTTATTAAGCTAATTTTGTTAGGTAGGGGCCTACTTAGATTCAATAATTGTCATGAAATTTCTTTGGTTATATCTTAATTGCAACTATGTTTGTTCCTCAAACCTGACATGATTGAGCTATACATGTATAACCCACTTTCATTAGAGAGTCCAGACATTCCACCATTCATGTGAACAAATTGTACTAAACATGGAATAATTAAATTCACGCTACCCATTTCTACAGTATCAGTACTATGTTACTATCTGTAGCAGTTGAAACCCAGTAAAACTTAAACAATTAAAACCAGTAAGAAATTTGTCTGTTGAATAACAGAAAATATGGTATGGAGATTTGAATGAGTAAACTACTAACAACTTACATGATACCAACAAAATGTCCCAACACAAGCTAATAAATTCCTTGGGTGGCTTGCAGGACGGCTTTGTTTCACCCTCAGTAAATTTTATCATTGTTGCTCACAGGCTAATCTGAAGGATGATACCAGATCTTTCTATGTTCGGCTGGGTTATTGCACCAGGCTGACTTAATTAGTTGATGTAGGATATTTCATCATCAGTGGCAATTTGACCTAAATTTGAAGCCTGCATGATTTGGTCTGTGATGAAATGTTTGGATGTGAAATAGGATACACGTTAAAGGCCACAGTTTACATATATCTAACAATATACTGAATTGTGTGTATTAAGAATGGCAAGTTGCCTGGTAATAGCAGTGTAGATAAATGCACTAACAAATGATGGAAAATTAGCATTTCCTATTTCATTATCCCATCACGTTTTGTACTGTGTTATATATACAGGGAAACATACAGCCAAGGGTTCCCAATGGGCATGACAGGCTCGCTGAACTGTCAATAAATAATAAAAAAAATATTATTAATCAAATTTTCATCAGAATTCGGTCAGCTCAGAACTTGCTGGTAACAATGCCCTAATGCACGTTCATACCAAAAATCAAGGTTCTAATGTCAATGGTTCTCCTTATTTTGCCGACGAAAGGACTCGGATGGACTGACTCACTGACTCATTACCGGACAATTTGCGATCTGTAGCCTACTTCGTAGGAATATGAGTTCAACGGAAATTGACTGAGGGAGCAAAGCGCTGTAGTCGGTCGGCCTAATCACGAAAATGTGCTTCAAAAAGTTCCGATGGCATATTTTGCTAGATGTGGGCATCCATGCCAGATGTGTGCGCAGTACTTGAGTTATAAACTATAGACCGCCAGTAGTAGGGTCTACGGATTACAGACCCTATTGACCTCATTTCGACCTCATTTCAAGGTCACAGAGGTCAAGTGGAGTATAGTTCCGGCAGAAGGACCAAAAGCTACTTCCAGCACAGGAGAGTTCCATATTTGCATATCACGTGACCCAGGTCAAAGATGTATTCATCCGCGGTGATGCGGTCATGTCTGGCGGTGATTCTGTCGCGGGAAAAAGCTTCCGCGGAGAAAAAGTAGTCCCTAGATAATATGGTCCGATTGGGTCGAGTGAGGTATCAAAGTGAAGCTTAGGTGAAGGGGCATCTAATGGGCTGGGTGTGGGGTTGACATAGCGGCATTCTGCGCATGCGCGGTGGCCCAAGGGTATGGAAATAGCCGTTTTGGGATGTAGGGGAGCTACTAATGGTCCAATGGGATCGAGTGAGGTATCAAAGTGAAGCATTCGTGAAGGGGCATCTGATGGGCTGGGTGTGGGGTTGAAGTATCGGCATTCTGCGCATGTGCGGTGGCCGAAGGGTATGGAAATAGACGGTTTGGAGCTAGGGGAGCCCCTAATGGTCCAATGGGGTCATATGAGGTATCAAAGTGAAGCATTTGTGAAGGGGCATTTGACTGGACTAGCGGCTCGGGCGTTGTCAACATTTGGTAATTTAGGATAAAGTCCGTATTCCGTATTTTTTCAGGAAAAATTTTACATACACCCACCCTGGAACTAGGGGGAGATAACTCTATTGATAGACAAGCCCCGTTAAGCCCGGCGACCTATATACCCCCCATACCCCATATAGGCATTTTCCCAGGTTTTTCGATAAAGTCCGTGTTCCGTATTTTTTTTTTTCAGGAAAAATTTTACATGCACCCACCCAGCCATCAAATACCCCTTCACCTAGGCTTCACTTTGATACCTCATATGACCCCATCGGACCATAATTGGCTCCCCTAGCTCCAAAACGTCTATTTCCATACCCTTTTCCCACAATTCCCTGTCTGCGCAGGCGCAGAATGTTGACAACGCCCGAGCCGCTAGTCCAGTCAAATGCCCCTTCACAAATGCTTCACGTTGATACCTCATATGACCCCATTGGACCATTAGGGGCTCCCCTAGCTCCAAAACGTCTATTTCCATACCCTTCGGCCACCGCGCATGCGCAGAATGCCGATACTTCAACCCCACACCCAGCCCATCAGATGCCCCTTCACGAATGCTTCACTTTGATACCTCACTCGATCCCATTGGACCATTAGTAGCTCCACTACATCCCAAAACGGCTATTTCCATACCCTTGGGCCACCGCGCATGCGCAGAATACCGCTATGTCAACCCCACACCCAGCCCATTAGATGCCCCTTCACCTAAGCTTCACTTTGATACCTCACTCGACCCAATCGGGCCATTTTATCTAGGGACTACTCCGCGGAAGCTTTTTCCCGCGACCGAATCACCGCCAGACATAACCGCATCACCGCGGATGAATACATCTTTGACCTGGGTCACGTGATATGCAAATATGGAACTCTCCTGTGCTGGAAGTAGCTTTTGGTCCTTCTGCCGGAACTATACTCCACTTGACCTCTGTGACCTTGAAATGAGGTCGAAATGAGGTCAATAGGGTCTGTAATCCGTAGACCCTACTACTACCGCCATTTTGAATTTACCCATGATGTTCCATTCAGAAGATTATGCAAATAAGCTGATAGAGGACCAGCTATGGTAAGCTATGCAGTCGAGAAGTTTCAGCTGTCAATGTTTTGTCCTTCCAGAGATAGTAGGCGGTAAGCCAAGGACAAGAAAAGCATCCATCTAGGAACAGTTAGATTATGGCGGGCTTCGTTCTCAATTCTGATTGGTCAGTCGGGACACGCCTCCGGCAAGAGAGGTCTCGCACTGATCAGCTGCCGCGACTGACCAATCAGAATTGAGAACGAAGCCCGCCATAATCTAACTGTTCCTAGATGGATGGACAGCTACGTTGGATTTTGAATCGCCCGGCAAAGGTAAAAAATTGCACAGATTTACTAATTTGACGACGGGAATATATAAAGAGATACTTGTAGAATATGCTGATGTATTTTGTTTGGCGGTAAACCGTTTATTTCTCGATTCACCCAAAGTCCGTTTCTCACCTTGATGTTGATTTATATAAAGCATGGGGTTATATATAGAGACCCCATATTTCGACACTTCACCCTAATACCACAGCCCACATCCCCCAAAACCCTTGTTTTGCGGGCCTGTGATGCCACCCTGATTTTTGGGCATTTAAGGTCATTTGGGTCAAATGAGTTCTAAAATGGGTAAAGATCGGTCATAAATTATTATCCACATTGCTGATTGTTACGAATGCGTATCCAGACTGAATTTGTTGTCTATTGAGGATTATGCAAGTAGATGCAACAACTAACCTAAGATGACCAGCTCTAGTGTTAAACAGCACATTTGTAGGAAGTGTCTGATTAGTAGGGAGCAAGCAAAAAGCGTCGGATTGCCCTCTTTGCACTTAAACTTGAAGGGTAACTCTTGATTTCCCTGAAGCATCCGACAGGGGGGCGCCACCAGCTCAAGGTTATAGATTGCATCAGTATTGGCTGTGTGCCAAGTTTTCACCACTATAGTTCCGTTAACCTTTGACCTTGTATTCCTCCGCGGTGATGCGGTCATGTCTGGTGGTGATGCGGTCACGGGAGAAAGCTTCCGCGGAGAAAAAGTAGTCCCCAGAATTCAAATACGCTGCATGGTCCAATTGGGTCGTATGAGGTATCAATGTGAAGCATTTGTGAAGGCGCATCTGATGGGTGGGCTGGGTGCGGGCTTGAAATAGCGTCATTCTGCGCATGCGCGGTAGACCAAGTGTATGGAAATAGACGGTTTGGGGTCTAGGTGGACCACTAATGGCCCAATGGAGTTGAGTGAGGTATCAATGTGAAGCCTATGTGAGGGGGCATCCGATGGGGTGGGTGTGGGGTTGAAATAGCGTCATTATGCGCATGCGCGGTAGACCAAGGGTATGGAAATAGACGTTTTGGGATCTAGGGGAGCCACTATTGGTCCGATGGAGTCGAGTGAGGTATCAATGTGAAACCTATGTGAGGGGGCGTCCGATGGGGTGGGTGAGGGGTTGGGATAGCGTCATTCTGCGCATGCGCGGCAGACCAAGGGTATGGAAATAAACGTTTTGGGATCTAGGGGAGCCCCTAATGGGCCGATGGAGTCGAGTGAGGTATCACTATGAAGCCTATATGAGAGGGCATCCGCCTGGACTAGTCTCTCGGCCGTTGTCAACATTCTGCGCATGCGCAAACATGGAATTGTGGGAAAAGGGTATGCAAATAGACGTTTTGGAATCTGGGTGGGCCACTAGTGACCCTATGGAGTCGTATGAGGTATCAATGTGAAGCCTATGTGAGGGGGCATCCGACTGGGTGGGTGTGGGGTTGGAATATCGTCCTTCTGCGCATGCGCGGTAGACTAAAGTTATGGAAATAGACGTTTTGGGGTCGAGGTGGGCCACTATTGGTCCTATGGAGTCGTATGAGGTATCAATGTGAAGCCTGTGTGAGGGGGGCATCCATCTGGTCTAGTGTGTCGCCCGTTGTCAACATTCTGCGCATGCGCAGACAGGGAATTGTGAGAAAAGGGAATGGAAATAGACGTTTTGGGGTTTAAGTGGCCCACTAGTGGTCCTATGGAGTCGTATGAGGTATCGTTGTGAAGCCTATGTGAGGGAGCATCCGATGGGGTGGGTGTAACCTGGAAATGACGTCATTCTACGCATGCGCAGTAGACCAAGAGTATGGAAATATACGTTTTGGGGTCGAGGTGGGCCACTATTGGTCCTATGGAGTCGTATGAGGTATCAATGTGAAGCAGTCGTGAGGGGGCATCCGTCTGGGCTAGTGTTTCGGCCGTTGTCAACATTCTGCGCATGCGCAGATAGGGAATTGTGGGAAAAGGGTATGGAAATAGACATTTTGGGGTCTAAGTGGGCCACTATTGGTCCTATGGAGTCGTATGAGGTATCGTTGTGAAGCATTCGTAAAGGAACATCCACCTGGACTAGTGTCTCAGCCGTTGTCAACATTCTGCGCATGCGCAGACAGGGAATTGTGGGAAAAGGGCATTGGAACGGACATTTTAGGGTCTATTCGGGCCCCTAGTCGTCCGATGGGGTCGAGTGGGGTATCGTTGTGAAGGATACGTGAGGGGGCATCCGGCTGGACTAGTGGAACGTGGGACTGACGTCATTCTGTGCATGCGCAGTAGACAAAGTGTATGGAAATAGACGTTTTGGGGTCTAGGTGGACCACTATTGGTTCAATGGAGTTGAGTGAGGTATCAATGTAAAGCAGTCGTGAGGGAGCATCCGTCTGGGCTAGTGTGTCGTCCGTGTTCGACATTCTGCGCATGCGCAGACAGGGAATTGTGGGAAAAGGGTATGGAAATAGACATTTTGGGGTCGAGGTGAGCCCCTAATGGGCTGATGGAGTCGTATGAGGTATCGTTGTGAAGCATTCGTGAAGGAGCATCTGCCTGGACTAGTGTGTCGTTCGTGTTCAAAATTCTGCGCATGCCCAGACAGGGAATTGTGGGAAAAGGGCATGGAAATAGACGTTTTGGGGTTTAGGTGGGCCACTATTGGTCCGATGGCGTCGAATGAGGTATCTATGTGAAGCACACGTGAGGGGGCATCCGACCTGGTGGATGCGGTGTAAGGATATCGTCATTCTGCGCATGAGCAGGCAGGCCGTAGTATGGAAATATACATTCTGCGGCTGATATGGCCCACTAGTGGTCCAAATGGGTTTTGGGAGGTGTCAAAGTGAAGCTTTTGTGAGGTAGATTCAGAATGGCGTGTTTTTTATTGCAATTCACGGCAATCTGCGCATGCGCAGTTGGGTGTAGTAACTAAAGTGGCCTTTTTGGGGCAGTGAAGGAAGGTATTTGGTGTAGAGCTGGACCACTATTGCTCCGAATGCGTCGTGTGGGGTGTTATTTTGTAGCTCTCGGGCTGTAGACCCCGATTTGAAGGATGCCCACTGCATCTGTCACGTCATCGGTGACGTCATCAGTACGAGTAGTAGCCAAAGTGGGGGTTTTGAGGGCGGTGAAGGAAGGTATTTGGTGTAGAAATGGACCATCCATATCTGTCATGCATTATACCATATCTTTGCTGTATTATACCATATCTGTCTCGCATCATGCCAAATCTGTGCTGTATTATACCATATCTGTCCTGTGTTATACAATATCTGTCCTGTATTATACCAAATCTGTCCTGTATTGTGTCATATTTGTCCTGTATTATACAATACATGTTCTGTATTATACCAATTCTGTGCTGTATTATACAGTATCTGTCCTGTATTATTTCAAATCTGTGCTGTATTATACCATATCTGTCCTGTATTGTATCATATATGGCCTGTATTATACAATATATATTCTGTATTATACAACCGCATAGCAGTTGTCGTGAATAACAAGTTCAGCAATGTTCATACAGTTTATTATCCCCAATGTTACATCATACCTAGGCTGGGGAAGCCGCCCTAGGTATGTTTAGTATGTTCATAGCAAAACAAATTGAAATATCAAACACCATGTTTTATTATTTAACGCACCGTCACATTACGTACAAGTGTTTACTGAGCTCAAGTCAACGACCAGCATGTAGACATATAGAGTATGTACGGCATGTTATGGTATTCATCAGTGCACGGGTGACGCGTTCAACCGATGGGTTGGTCGGTCAGCTTGGTCACGAAAAACATAACATTGGTGACTCTCTTCACTATTCACTTGGTGTTGGGGCGTTGTTGTTGGGCCCATTCCAAGGGATCGACGGTGTCCAGTTTCTCCAGCATCGTCTCTAGCGACGCCCGGTTAATGATGGTAAACGGTTGGTCAAATACCCGGATGTTACTGCTCGGGTAAAAGTATCGAACTTGGTCTGTCTCCTTATGCTGCAGCACATAACCAAACACCAAATTTAATTTGAAGGACGTAGCTTGGTCATTGAAGATGGCTTCCACGTAGCTGCGTAGACGGGCGAGGTCGGTCAGTCAGAAATTGTAGATATCTTGAATAGGGCGATGACGGTGGAAACAGTGCCTTATCATGGTCCAATGGCGCCGATAGATGTCACTCACTGGATGGGCGTCCTGTAACAGATCGCTAGGAGCATCCACTGCATCTTCCAAAAAATGTTCGATGTTGTCAGGCGTATGACTCGAAACCGTTACGCTGGGGTCCGGCTGGATATCCATGCCCTCCTGGACTGTGGGTATAGGCGGGCTCTTCGTCATCGCATCACAGTGGCGTTCGTCTCCCCGGGTTCATCTTCACTGAGTCTGACCTTCCACAGCTCCTCTTTAGTGGCAAGTTGTCGCTTGAACCGTAGAGACGGGGCATGAATCAAACGTTGGTGCTGTCTTAGCCGACTGGGTCTTTTGAAGAGTCGACCACAATCGTTACATTGTACCGTCGCACCCTCGTGGAGTGCCCTCTCATGGCGCAGTAAATTATCCTCCCGATTGAATGACCGTGCGCAGATTATACAAGTATACCATGCATCGTTGTGGGTGGAGGCCTCGTGACGTCGTAAATGTTCTAGACGAGTAAACTACTTCTGGCAATTTGTTGAAGTGAACATCTTGGCGGTTGACAGAGTGTCTGATGAAACGGCCAGGCCGCTTCCCTTTTATAGTACGCTACCTGGTGATCTAGTTTTAGCACACTCAGTTCAACTACCCCAAGTCGAGGACCGAGATGTACTGGCGTACGACTGAGCCGCATTGCGCGCGCGTGTGTATGTGTGTGTGTGTGGGCACTGTATTTTACATCCGGGATCTTGTCAACATCCGGATTTCCAAGTGGGTTTTTCTCATCGTTCCTCCGTCTTCCATCCGGGTACCGTGGTTTTACATCCGTGTCCTCATCTTACATCCGGGTTTTTCATGTGCTGCATTGCGCGCGTGTGTGTGTTTGTGTTTGTGTGCATCCGTGCACCATGTCGAATTACGTTCTCTCCGAAAACTTCTTATCATCGCATCAATATGCTCAGCCCCATTCAATATAAACACAACCAAGAGACATCAACAACAACAGGCACACTGCGTAATACACGTTTTATTAGCCTCTCATCACTACCACCTGGCGTTCAGCAACGATCAGCATGTAGACATATCGAGTATGTACGGCATGTTATGGTATTCATCAGTGCATGGGTGACACATTCAGCCGATGGTGTAGTCGGTCAGCTTGGTAACGAAAAACGTGACATTGGTCATCCTCTCTACGACCCACTGGGTGTTGGGGCGTTGTTGTTGGGCCCATTCCAAGGGATCCACGGTGTCCAGTTTCTCCAGCATCGTCTCTAACGACGCCCTATCCGTGATGGTAAACGGTTGGTCAAATACCCGGATGCTACTGCTCGGGTTAAAGTATCGGACTTGGTCTGCCTCCTTAGGCTGCAGCACATAACCAAACGCCAGATTCAACTTGAAGGTCGTAGTTTGATCGTTGAAGATGGCTTCCACGTAGCTGCGTAGATGGGCGAGGTCGGTCAGTCGGAAGTGTACTTTGCCCTCTACGTCGTACAAAATCTGGCTCAAGGTCTTGTCGTCGGAATTTGACTGTTGAATTAGGGCGACGTCATCATCATCGCTCCTCGTGCGATGGGTGGGAGTTCCCTCTGTCTCGATACTCGTGCGTACGGGCTTCTCTACCAGCAAACGTGGCTGCGGAACAGGGTGTCGTGTGCGTTGGTGTTGCAGCAACTGACTGGTCAGTTTGAAAAGCCGACCACATTCTTCGCATGGACGCTTGGGTACTTCATGGCGTGCACGTGTGTGGCGCTGTAAATGATCCGGGCGCTGACACGACAGTGTACATATCGTACAGCTATGACGGGCGGTTCCTTCGTGCTTGGTAACCTCATGGCTGCGTAAGTCGTGCAGACGAGTGAATGATTTCGAGCACGTAGTACAAGTGAACATCTTGGTGGTTGACAGAGTGTCTCGACTTGGGGTAGTTGAACTGAGTGTGCTAAAAATAGATCACCAGGTAGCGTACTATAAAAGGGAAGCGGCCTGGCCGTTTCATCAGACACTCTGTCAACCACCAAGATGTTCACTTGCACAACTTGCCAGAAGCAGTTTACTCGTCTAGAACATTTACGACGTCACGAGGCCTCCACCCACAACGATACACGGTATACTTGTATAATCTGCGCACGGTCATTCAATCGGGAGGATAATTTACTGCGCCATGAGAGGGCACTCCACGAGGGTGCGACGGTACAATGTAACGATTGTGGTCGACTCTTCAAAAGACCCAGTCGGCTAAGACAGCACCAACGTTTGATTCATGCCCCGTCTCTACGGTTTAGGCGACAACTTACCACTAAAGAGGAGCTGTGGAAGGTCAGACCCAGTGAAGATGAACCCGGGGAGACGAACGCCACTGTGATGCGATGACGAAGAGCCCGCCTATACCCACAGTCCAGGAGAGCCTGGATATCCAGCCGGACCCCAGCGTTACGGTTTCGGGTCATACGTCTGACAACTTCGAACATTTTTTGGAAGATGCAGTGGATGCTCCTAGCGATCTGTTACAGGACGCTTATCCAGTGAGTGACATCACTGAGATACAACACAAATCACGAATCGTTAGATTCTTGGTATGTGCTTTAGAATAGGTTAACCAGAAGACTATTCTGTGAAGTCATGTGACGCAGTCAGTATGTCGGCACCTCTTCCCACTTCCCTTATATGTGCTGTAATCTATCCGTGCCATTGGATCATGATACGGCACTGTTTCCACCGTCATCGCCCTATTCAAGATATCTACAATTTCCGACTGACCGACCTCGCCCGTCTACGCAGCTACGTGGAAGCCATCTTCAATGACCAAGCTACGTCCTTCAAATTAAATTTGGCGTTTGGTTATGTGCTGCAGCATAAGGAGACAGACCAAGTCCGATACTTTTACCCGAGCAGTAACAATCGGGTATTTGACCAACCGTTTACCATCATTAACCGGGCGTCGCCAGAGACGATGCTGGAGAAACTGGACACCGTTGATGCCTTGGAATGGGCCCAACAACAACTCCCCAACACCAAGTGGATAGTGGAGAAGGTCACCAATGTTATGTTTTTCGTGACCAAGCTGGCCGACCAACCCATCGGTTGAACGCGTCACCCGTGCACTGATGAATACCATAACATGCCGTACATACTCTATATGTCTACATGCTGGTCGTTGACTTGAGCTCAGTAAACACTTGTACGTAATGTGATGGTACGTTAAATAATAAAACATGATGTTTGATATTTCAATTTGTTTTGCTATGAACATACTAAACGTACCTAGGGCGGCTCCCCCAGCCTAGGTATGATGTCATATTGGGGATAATAAACTGTATGAACATTGCTGAACTTGTTGTTATTCATGACAACTGCTATGCGGTTGTATAATACAGAATATATATTGTATAATACAGGCCATATATTGTATAATACAGGACAAATATGACACAATACAGGACAGATTTGGTATAATACAGGACAGATATTGTATAACACAGGACAGATATGGTATAATACAGCACAGATTTGGTATGATGCGAGACAGATATGGTATAATACAGCAAAGATATGGTATAATGCATGACAGATATGGATGGTCCATCTCTACACAAAATACCTTCCTTCACCGCCCTCAACACCCCCACTTTGGCTACTACTCGTACCGATGACGTGACATAGGCAGAGGACATCCTTCAAATCGGGGTCTACACCCCGAGAGCTACAAAATAACACCCCACACGACGCATTCGGAGCAATAGTGGTCCAGCTCTACACCAAATACCTTCCTTCACTGCCCCAAAAAGGCCACTTTACTTACTACACCCGACTGCGCATGCGCAGATTGCCGCGACTTGCAATAAAAAACACGCCATTCTGAATCTACCTCACAAAAGCCTCACTTTGACACCTCTCACAACCAATTTAGACCACTAGTGGGCCATATCAGCCCCAAAATGTATATTTACATACTACGGCCTGCCTGCTCATGCGCAGATTGACGATATTCTTACACCGCATCCACCCGGTCGGATGCCCCCTCACGTGTGCTTCACATAGATACCACACTCGACGCCATCGGACCAATAGTGGCCCACCTAAACCCCAAAACGTCTATTTCCATGCCCTTCTCCCACAATTCCCTGTCTGCGCATGCGCAGAATGTTGAACGCGGACGACACACTAGTCCAGGCAGATGCTTCTTCACGAATGCTTCACAACGATACCTCATACGACTCCATCAGCCCATTAGGGGCTTACCTCGACCCCAAAAAATCTATTTCCATACCCTTTTCCCACAATTCCCTGTCTGCGCATACGCAGAATGTCGAACACGGACGACACATTAGCCCAGGCGGATGCTCCCTCACGACTGCTTTACATTGATACCTCACTCAGCTCCACTGAACCAATAGTGGTCCACCTACATGTAGACCCAAAACGTCTATTTCCAAACACTTTGTCTACTGCGCATGCGCAGAATGACGCCAGTCCCACGTCACACTAGTCTAGGCGGATGTCCCCTCACGCATCCTTCACAACGATACCCCACTCGACCCCATCGGACGACTAGGGGCCCGAATAGACCCCAAAATGTCCGTTCCAATGCCCTTTTCCCACAATTCCCTGTCTGCGCATGCGCAGAATGTTGACAACGGCTGAGACACCAGCCCAGGTGGATGCTTCTTTACGAATGCTTCACAACGATACCTCATACGACTCCATAGGACCAATAGTGGCCCACATAGACCCCAAAATGTCTATTTCCATACCCTTTTCCCACAATTCCCTATCTGCGCATGCGCAGAATGTTGACAACGGCCGAGACACTAGCCCAGGCGGATGCCCCCTCACGACTGCTTCACATTGATACCTCATACGACTCCATAGGACCAATAGTGGCCCACCTCGACCCCAAAACGTATATTTTCATACCCTTGATCTACTGCGCATGCGCAGATTGACGTCAGTTCCACATCTCACCCATTCCGTCGGATGCCCCCTCACATAGGCTTCACAACGATACCTCATACGACTCCATAGGACCACTAGTGGCCCACCTATACCCCAAAACGTCTATTTCCATTCCCTTTTCCCACAATTCCCTGTCTGCGCATGCGCAGAATGTTGTCAATGACCGAGATACTAGCTCAGACGGATGCCCCCTCACATAGGCTTCAAATTGATACCTCATACGACTCCATAGGACCACTAGTGGCCCACCTCGACCCCAAAACGTCTATTTCCATACCCTTGGTCTACCGCGCATGCGCAGAATGGCAATATTCCAACCCCTCACCCACCCCATCGGATGGCCCCTCACATAGGTTTCACATTGATACCTCACTCGACTCCATCGGACCAATAGTGGTTCCCCTAGATCCCAAAACGTCTATTTCCATATCCTTGGTCTACCGCGCATGCGCATAATGACGCTATTTAACCATCAGTTTTAATCTGAACGCTAAGCAAGTAGGTTCAAAAGGGACACAAGGTGTTTAGCTATGATGTGTAACCGTTCGGGTTTGATAACTTTGCCCAATCAACTAAGAATAGAGCATTAAACTATACGAGCAACATGAAAAATTATGATTTTCAGATGTCCACATATGACCGCCATTTTAAATCTGACAATCAAATCTTGATCTTCGGGACATATGAATATATTCAAAATAGGCGGGCGATCTTAGGCTATGCTCAAACATCCCTTGGTTGTGATAAATTTGCACAATGAACTAAGAAAAAGTATGATTTTCAGATGACTCATATGGCCGCCATTTTGCATTGGACCATCAAATCTTGATGTTAGGGATATATAAATAGATTCAAGATGGGCGTAAGATCTTAGGCTATGGTAAGAGATCTCTCAGTGTTGATAAATTTGCACAACGAGCTAGGAATAATGTCTTAAACTGTACGAGCAACTGGAAATGTGTGAGTTTCGGATGTCCACATATGGCCGCCATATCTTGATATCAAATCTTGATGTTAGTGATATATGAATAGATTCAAAATAGGGGGGAGATAGTAGGCTATGCGTGAACATCCCTTGGTTTTGATAAATTTACACAATGGGCTGAGGAGAATGCCTTGAACTATACCAACAACATGAAAAGTATGTTAAGATGACCCCATATTTTGAATTTGACCATCAAATCTTGATCTTAGGTATTTGTACATAGAGGCTATGCACAGCGATCCCTCGGTTTTGTTGAATCTGCTCACTGACCTAAGAATAATGCCTATTATAAGAACAATCTGAAAAGTGCGATTTAAATTGAGAGCGAAATATAGAAAACCGTGTTTTTATGTTTAAGTGATCGTAAACTCTCAAGTAAAGTTTCTATCAAATGAAAGATTATAGCGAACAGTGTGGGAAAATAATTATTTTAATTTTTTACGATTTTATTAAACAGAGTAAACTGCAATTAAAGCATGGTATTCTATGGTGGTCTGTTGCAATCATATTTAGGCCCAGTGACGTCACACTGCCTTAATACATATATTTCAAACTTTGTATGCACTTTCCAATGTTTGATTCAAGCTTAAGGTATGTATCTTTTGAGTTTCAACACAGACTCACTGTTCCAATGTGCAAAATCTGGGAAATTAAATGCAAGATTCAAATTGACTTGACACTTATGAGTTACCATCTCCCAGACTTTGGTGAAACATGTACATTGGAACAGTGAGTCTGTGTTGAAACTCAAAGTATACATACCTTAAGCTTGAATCAAACATTGGAAAGTGCATACAAAGTTTGAAATATATGTATTAAGGCAGTGTGACGTCACTGGACCTAAATATGATTGCAACAGACCACCATAGAATACCATGCTTTATTTGCAGTTTACTCTGTGTAATAAAACCGTAAAAAATTAAAATAATTATTTTCCCACACTGTTTTCAGTGGTCTTTCTGACGACGATACAGCTCACCAATCTCCAATGTACGAGTTGTCACAGCGAAACAGCTCACCAATTACCAGTATACGAGTTGTCAGAGCATTTCCATCATAGCTCTCTAGATTTGTATCTAATGCCGCTTATGCCGGTGCTAGGGGCCGCTTATGCCGGTGCTAGGGGCCGTGTGGTCATATCATCCAAGTTGCCAGAAGAACAGGTACAATAAAAGCGTACCTGAGATACAACACATATCACGAATCGTTAGATTCTTGGTATGTGCTTTAGAATAGGTTAACCAGAAGACTATTCTGTGAAGTCATGTGACGCAGTCAGTGTGTCGGCACCTCTTCCCACTTCCCTTATATGTGTTGTAATTTGATGGAAACTTTACTTGAGGGTTTACGATCACTTTAAAATCTCCATGTTTTATGATATAAGTTTAAAAACGTGATGAGGAATTGTGTACAGTACATCAACAATATACCAGGGTGTGTTACAGTGACTTAAAGCCTGGGTTTTGTAGATTAATATACTATGAAATCTATCAAAATTGGTCAACACTGGCCACTATATAAAAAAAGACAATTTTGAGATGAGCATCTACCCCAACGTTATAGAATATGATATTCCGCAGACATCTAGCATAGTTGCCAGCTTCTAAAAAAAAATGCCGTGCTAAGTGTTTTTTTGCTCATGTGGACGGCCGACTACTGCATAAAGCCATAGTCCATAGGCTACTTGATGTGATCGCGAGAGGAGCAATACCATTTATAATATTAACAGTGGTTTTCTACATAGACTTGTGTAGACTAGGAGTGAGAGAGAGAGAGAGAGAATTAAAGTTTCATCTCGCGTTAAGCAATATTTCAATTATATAGCGACGATAGCCTTGTGCAGACACTACTGAAGACTTAACGCCCGGTAATGCCAAACCTGGACTTCAACGCGCACAAAGTACGTGTTAAGCCCCAAACACATGTACACAATTTACTCAAGTGTGTTTATTTGCACGTGTGCATATTTATATATGCGTGTAAATGTATAATTTGCTAAGCGTTCACGTGGATATAACAAGATATGAGTAAAACAAGATGCAAACCATAATGGAACCTATCAGTTCAAAGGTCACTGGTCAAGGTCTTTCATGGATTAAACGGGAATAAGCATTTGATATACATTAATTCAAGTTACCGTCATCAAATTTCACAGGTGGCTTACTCTTATAAGTCTAATGAAGGTTATAGATATAACAGTGGCAATAATAAAGGTTAAATGTTGCCATGACCCAAAAGGAGTACGGCCAAAGTTTTCCTGTCACAAAAAAAGTTTTTATTTGACAGTAATAATTCATGGGCATACGGGGCATATTTGTTCCACTGAACTTTAAAAAAAAATTGATTTCACAGTATTGTCTCTGTTTTACTCCATATACATGGTATGTGTATTTGCTATGCGTTCAAATGACGAGAATGCATAGAGTGCAAACACATGTGTAAATATACTTTTGCTCAACCAAATGCAAATTTACTTTCCATGCAAATATACCCACGTGTGCAGTTGCGTTCACATGTAGAGTTTGCACTCGTGTATTTTATTTTGCACAGTGTGCAAATTTACACGCGTGTGTATAGCCTACATGTGCATGTGATCGGGGCTTTAGTGTCCTCAGTTTGGACATCAACACTCGATATGTATCACCTCGACTGTTATCGTCCTAATCTCTAAAGAGTGATGGTATTACTTGTTTGACTTGTTTTATATTTCATATTTATTTGACTATAAATTCGGTAGATAAAGAAATATTCGGTAGATAAAAAGTATAGGAGAAATATTTCATCTCCCAGCTATAGTAGTGTTTCGGTTGTATGTCATATTGAATGCGTTGATGTTACATGGATATACTGCTACACTAGTTTTCCCTTTGGGATACACTGTGCCCCTACTACATTCAATAGATGAACAACAGCTTGAGACTGGACAATTGTCAATGTGTAACGTGCATTGTGTTGATCCAATTCTATATCTGTGCTAAGTATGGACCGATATCGCTTGTCTCAATCCACCACATGAGCCAATGAACTACACTCTCACCCAATGCGCCAATGGTCAGCCATGATGTTTATTTTCTGTGGTGTCCGACATATTTGCAAAATCAGATCATCGTAGGGAATTGTGACAATACTGAGAATAGTTTGTGTTCTGGTACACATGCATACACGAATCGCCGAAATGTTCCATTATCATATCTGTATTTGTCGTAATAAATATAACAGCAGGGTGTCAAATTATGTTTCTCAAATTTAGTAATGAAGATAATAAAAAGGGTATCGATATTCTTTTGCACTGATCAAATGTCATCGCGGGTCAACTACCATTGCTGTTCAGAAAAGGAGCTAATACGATACGTGCACTGTTAAACAAAATATATATAAAAAAACATTATATAGAATTAGAGTAAAACCCGTTCTTTGGATGGGGAGTTGCTCTTTCTGGCCCTGCCTTACCCTCCTCGATCTAGCTTGGTTATCATCCTGGAAATCTTCCTGTGACGACAGATAACGGCGCCTGTTACCGTATGTAGACGTATATTTCATGTTCCCGTCCCCTCTCTGTGCTACATGTAAATGACCTTTTGTAATTCTTCCTAGGTTTTACTCTCCCCAATCTCACTGCTGTGCAGACAAAAAATGTCCAACTCTGCGACCAAAAACTTCCCCGAACCACAATGGGCGCTTGGTGCCCCGTTCCTTTACTCCCAGTAACCTGAGGTAAAGAGGTACTCTCAGTGACCTCAGAGATATCCCGACAAAATTGCACGGCATTTGGACCAAAACTGTACAAGCGTCTTGTCCGTCATCCTATAGTCAGCCTTCGTCCATTGAAGAATTCCCCCTTCATAATCCAAAGACCTAATTATATAACCGCACTAGCACTAAATTTAAAAAAAGAAAGCCAATAATATAGTACACATAAACACAGGATAGTTTATTGTAAGCGGTCAGTAGTTTTCAAAGACCTTATAAATTTCCAAATATTAAATCCATATCACTGATCCATATGATTTTTATTATAAAAGTCGTCATTTAGAGAATGACATCTCTGTCACTCTTCGTTTGTGACCGTTCATATGAACACCTTCAGGACCATGGGAGTCATATGGTCCATGATAACCCCGAGTTATTAAGCGGAATCAGATAAATTACGAAACGTAACGCCAAAGACCTTGTGCTCCATGTTCGTATTTTCAATGAGCTAAAGACTGGTCAAGCACAAGACTGTTCAAATACCAACAAATTAATAGCAGTAACTGTTCCAGAATTCTTGATGTCATTTGTCACGAATTCAGATTTACATATATCGAATTTGAGGAGATCAGCATAACATTGTCAACATCAATATTTTCCAGTCAGGGGAAATAACTCCCCGAGCCCATACACAAAATCGCGTGCTCATACAAACGACACTTCTGCGCTCTTGAAGTATTCACACAGTCTGCCATTTCTCGGCCTTATATTATCCATTATTGTGCCTTCAAGTCGTTAAAAGGCTAACAGAAACAAAACAAACAAACTCAGCACTATAATGCGCAAAATAATAAATGCTAAACACACTGTCAGAAAACTTTTTTAACACTTAAGAAAAGGGTACCAAAAATTCCTCAATGCTAAGTATTTCAACAATCGAAATATGCGGAAGGACGGCACTGAACACACACGTTCATATTGACGTTCAAATTAGAAAACCTTATCGTATTAAAAATCTGAACACTTATGTTCATATCTGAGAAAGAGAGAGAGAGAGAGAGAGAGAGTTCCCGAAGCGGTTGTGATCGAGCAGCAGAGGCGCGTACGAGACCTTCAATAGGACAACACGTACCACAGATTTGGACCAGGTATGGCCCACATTTCCCCAAAGATCCCATTCGAAACGACCTGCTAACGACGCCCTTGGAACTCCCATATTGAACCCAGTATCACACTCAAGGTGTCACCCCATCTCCCACATTACGTTTTGATTGTCCCAAAGATTTAGTGTGTCAACTCAACCTGAGTCATGCCGAAAATATCCAGGAGGTATCGAAATTTACCCCCCCCCCCACACACACACACACTCACCATGTGTTGCGATACACCCCAAATCTTTCAAGCCAGACAGGGTTAATCGACGTACTTTTTGAAAATAACTTTATTATTTATTATTCAAGCATATTGACTCGAGAACGTAATAAACTCGGGACTCGAGAAAGTAATTAACGTTCAGATATGGATGGATGAGAACAATATATAATGCAAGATTCTCATGGCAACCAAAATCAAAGTCAATACTGAGTAAGACAAATTCTACACAAGAAATTGCCCCGAAATTGTTCAAGGAAGATCAATAGTAATCATCAGTTGGAAAGGCCTTACTGTTCTGTTTTGAAAGGAACTAGCTTGTGTAAAACAAAACACACTGAATCTTTGAGCAGACAATGCGATATTACTTGTTGTCGATCATGTCGATATCATGTACACTGCGAAGTTAAGGGCCGACATGTCGACCCCTAACGTTGCATTGCGATATTAAGGTTCAGCCATGTCGATAGTTTGTCCATTGCGATATCAAGGTTCAGCCATGTCGATAGTTTGTCCATTGCGATACCAAGGTTCAGCCATGTCGATAGTTTGTCCATTGCGATATCAAGGTTCAGCCATGTCGATAGTTTGTCCATTGCTATGTTAAGACTCGTCATATCGACCCCTATGTTGAAGATACATCTATCGAAAGGATCGGTTCCAAAGTAGACGATCGGCTGATACTGTGTGTTTTGCCCGGATTCAGATTTCAGAAGGAGAGTAGTAGGGGAAGTGCATATTGTCTCACATTCGTCGCCGCACGCATGCGCGGATCTGCGGATCACTTCCGGTTTCAGAATGACCAAAAACTACGCCCGAACACAGAAGAGTTCCAATTTTTCCTTAGACCGTAGACGTATGGAATGCATATGCCTCTATCTAAATCATACAGCTGATAGTTCTATAGAGCCAATGCCTCTATCTAAATAATAGAGCTGATAGTTCTATTCCCAGTGGGTTTTTCCATCCGGGGACCGTGGAAAATTCGTGAACATCCGGGTACCCTGGTTTTACATCTGGGTACCCTGGTTTTACATCCGGAACCTCTTCAACATCCGGGTTTTTTACATCCGAGGACCGTGGAACATCCGGTTACTCCTTTTTTTCTCGGCACTTCCGGTCACGTGACATCCGGGGCATGTATTCTTCCGCGGTGATGCGGTCACTCCTTCCGGTTCCGGCGGAGATGCGGTCGCGGCGAGAAGCTTCCGCGGATAGAAAGTAGTTCCGAGACTTCAAGTACGCGGGTCGTTCCTTTCCTCAGTCTACCATCCGGGTACTCTTCAACATCCGGATTTCAACATCCGGGTTTTTCCATCCGGCGGACTCTATTGCGTCGTCCCTCAGTCTTACATCCTGGTACCCTGGTTTCCAGGCAATGGTTCAATGCACTGGATTGCATCAGCCTTACATCCGGGGACCCTGGAACATGCGTGAACATCCGGGTACCCCTATTTTTTCATTATGGCCGAGAAGGGCCTCTAATGGACCGATTGGGTCGAGTGAGGTGTCAAAGTGAAGCACTCCTCCAGGGCGACCAAGTCATGGGTGGGAGCATGTAAAATTAGGATTTGTCCCGAAAATATAAAAAGCGGAACACGGCCTTTACCCCTACAATAGGGGGAAACTCCTATCAACCATGTCCAAAAAGGGCTAATATCGGCCCCCGGCTTATCGGGGCCTGCTGAGGGAGGTAGGGTGGGGGGAGTGGGTGTATGTTAAATTAGGATTTGTCCCGAAAAAATAAAGAGGGGCCTCGATGCCATGGGTTTAATTTTGTTGAAAAGTTCTGATGATGCATGCGCAGTACGCAGGCAGATCGGGGTGTACGTTTCGTGGTCTAGGTGGACTCATATTAGTCCGACTGAGTCGTGTGAGGTGTCATAGTGAATCACTCGTGGAGGGAGAGGCGTCCAACTGGATGAGTGTCGGGTGGAAATACCGTCTGTCGGCGCATGCACACTAGAAAAAAGGTATTTGAATGAACGTTTTGGGGTAGGGATTGAACATCTGTGGTCCCAATGGGCCGTGTGAGGTCTTATTTGCAGCTTGTCCACTGCCGATGACGTCATTTCTATCAATACTATTCTCTACCTACACTCCACAGGCGTCTTCAACGGCCACATACCTTTCATCCATCCTAGTGTGTATCTACTCGTATCTACCCGTATACCCCAAGTGAGCTTCAAAATAAGATACCAGTACGACCAATTCGAACCACGGATGGTCCATCTCCACCCCAAGACGACCATTCAATTGTCATTATTCTATACTACACCCCAACAACGCAAGCGCAGACTTGAGGCGACTTCCAATAAAAAATACCCCAGCCTGACTCTACCCCACGAAGGCTTTTATATAATACCACAACCGATCCATTTGAACCAAGGATGGTCCCGAGAGTACATTTCATTGCTCACGCCCATGATGCAACTTCCAATAAAATACATACCAGTCGTAGTCTACATGCCGAGAGCTACAAGATGACACCCGACACGGTCCAGCCGGACCAAGAATGGTCCCTCGATCGCCCGAACACTTCCCTTCACACCCCCAAAATACCCGTTTTGGTTACTACTCCTACTGATGACGTCACAGATGACATGGACATCCGTCAAGTCGTAGTCTGCATACCGAGGGCTTCAATTTGACACACTGTGCGGGCCTCCATCACTCAACCACGCCTCCACGCACCCCAAAATTCCCGCTTTCTATACTACTGCCAGACCATGCACAAGTTCAGTCCGACGCTTCCCCAAGAGAGCTTCAAAATAAGACCTCACACAGCCCATCGAACCACGGATGTCAATCTTTACCACAAAACGTCCATTCAAATACACTTTTTCTACGACGCATGGGCAGATAGACGGTATTTCTACCCATACCCCTCCAGTTGGACGCTCCCCGACGAAAGTTAAGCTATGACACCTCACACGACCCAATCGGGCGAATATGGGTCCAACTAGACCCCGAAACGTCCACCCCGATCTGTCTGAGTAGTATATAAAGAGCAAATTCCTTATTAGTGAGAGTGTGGATGATGGCGTGACGTAGCGATGACGTCACGGATGAATTAACTTCCGGTCACGTGACTTCCAGTGACATCACTTACGGATCAAAGAACATATCTGGGTCAAAGGTCACGTCCGGGTCAAAGGCTACTCCCGGTCACGTGACGGTCCCTTCAAAAGACTTTACGCTTCAGTGACCTCCAATGTCAAATCCAATGGGCAACCCACTCATGTACTTTTGCGGTATGGGGTGTGGTACCTTGTTTTTTCTGTCTCGAGCTGTAGAAGACGATGGCAGGTGTCTCGAGACCATCGGTTAAATCTCATTGGAAAGTTCAGGCAGGTCTGGGGTGGACATGTTAGGTCCATTCCGGCGCAGTGGACACTGATCTGGCACCTTGGGCAACCCACTCATGGGGCATTTGTGGTATGAGGTGTGGCACCTTGTTTTATGTCTTTAGCTGCAGAACACGATGGGTGGGGTCTCGTGGCCATGGGTTGACTTTCGCTGAAAAGTTACCGTGCGCATGCGTCGTGCATAGGCAGATCTGGAGTGGACATTTTGCGGTTTGGGTGAGCTGCTATTGGGCTGATTGGATGAGGGTGAGCTGCCCTTGTGCTTCGAGACATGCCAGCTCATTATACGGGCAATTGTGCAGGCCATCATTTGCAATGTTGGCTGTTTCGACTTTTGATTGGTGAATTCAAATTTTCAAAATTGAAGTCCGGGATTTTCATCGGTCTGTGGAAAAAAATTAGAAAAGTCCAAGTTTAGCATTTCAAATATCTTAAAATATTGCATCTTGCCCCAACTCTCGCGAGAGTGTCGGATCCTTTTACTCATACACACATTTTCATTACTTTGTATGGGTTGGAATTGGCCGATTTCGGAAACATTTCATCATGGTCATTTCAACGCTTTTATGTCCTTTTGCAGCATTAGCTCCGAAAATGAAATGATGAATCAGAGCATGGTTTTAGGACAGATTATATCCAATCTCCGTGAACTGTTCTTGAGGTTTAGTAGCTTTTCACAAATACAGTCGAAAAACTCGAATTCGGGGTGGACACAGCAATTCAATAAATAACTGTCTGGCTTCAAATCCGTCTTCCTGCTCTATATTAGGTCGTTTTCATGACTACAGGATCATTACAGGATTAGGCGCGTTGAACACGTTTTAAGTGCTATATGTCTTCACGTTGTGCAGGTTCGATCCCAGGCCGGGTCATACCAAAGACTTGAAAAATGGAACTTGTTGCTTCCTCGCTTACGCTCAGCATTAAGAGGATAGAACAAAGACTGGTTAGCTCGGTTTCAGTATAATGTGACTGAGTGGGGTGTCATGCCTGCCTACGGCATGATATTTCAGTCGGACAGCACTATAAAATGGCAGCATTAGATCTGCTCTGTTACAAGTAGGTAATCGGGCTTATCGGGGTCTACCTATCAAGTCATGGGTGGGTGCATGTAGAATTAGGATTCATCCCCGAAAATATAAAAAGCGGAACACGGACTTTACCCCTAAAATAGGGAAAACCCCCTATCAACCCTATCCAAAAGGGCTAATATCGGTCCCCGGGCTTATCGGGGCCTGCTGAGAGAGGTAGGGTGGGGGAGTGGGTGTATGTAAAATTTCTCCAGATATAAAAAACGGAACACGGACTTTACTCCTACAATAGGGGCCTGTATTATACAATATACGAGGAAATGCCTATATGGGATATGGGGGTGGTCATTTTTGGGGGGATTTTACTATGTGTTGTTTGGTCTTGTTTTTCACGTCTCATAGAGGTCTGGATAGGTTCATAGGCTCATACTGGCTATGGGAGATAGGTCCATACTGCGAAATTCACACATGTTCATTGCGATATGGGTTGTTCGGTCTTGTTTTTCACGTCTCACCATGTAGAACACGATGGGAGGGGTCTCGAAGTTAAGCGGTGATTTCTTTTTGAAAATTCCAGGTGCCGGGTAGGTCTGTATATAGGCCCATAGGCCTACTGGCTCAGTGCATAGGTCCATACTGGGTGGACGTTTTGGGGTCTAGGTGAGCCCCTAGTGGTCCCATGGTGTCGTAGAGGTCTTATTTTGAAGCTCTCATAGAGGAGCACCCGACTGGAAGGTTTTCAATATTCTGCGCATGCGCAATCTGGCCGTAGTATAGAAAGCAGACATTTTGGGGGGTGCGTGGGGGTGTGTGGGGTAGAGATGGCCCAATATTGGTCCAAATGGGTCGTGGGAAGTGTCACAGTGAAGCTTTTGTGGGGTAGACTCAGAATGGCGTGTTTTTTGCTGCAAGTAGCGTCAATCTGCGGATGCGCAGTTGGGTGTAGTAAGTAAAGTGGTGATCTTGGGGGATGCATGGGGGGTGTGTTTATGATAGAGATGGACCGCTATTGGTCCGAATGTGTCGTGGGAGGTGTCATTTTGTAGCTCTTGGGGTGTAGACCTCGATTTGAGGGCTGTCTACAGCATCTGTGACGTCATCGGTGACGTCATCAGTACGTGTAGTAGCGAAAGTGGGGAATTTGGGTAAGTGAAGGAAGGTGGTTGGGGTAGAAATGGACCACTATTGGTCCGAATGTGTCGTGGGTGGTGTCATCTTGTAGTGTACATCCCGATTTGAGGGATGATCGCGTCATCTCTGATGTCATTGGTGACGTCATCAGTAGGAGTAGTAGCCAAAGTGGGCATTTTGGGGCGGTCAAGGAAGGTATTTGATGAAGAGATGGATCATCCTTGGTCCGCATGCGGCCTGTGGGGTGTGCATTATACCATATCTTTGCTGTATAATACCATATCTGTCCTGCATTATACTAAATCTGTGTTGTATTATACAATATCTGTTCTGTATTATACCAAATCTGTGCTGTATTATACCATATCTGTCCTGTATTATACCATATATGTTCTGTATTATACAATATTTGTCCTGAATTCTACCATATCTGTCCCGCATTTTACCAGATCTGTGCTGTATTATACCATATCTGACCTGTATTATACTAAATCTGTGTTGTATTATACAATATCTGTTCTGTATTATACCAAATCTGTGCTGTATTATACCATATCTGTCCTGTATTATACAATATCTGTCCTGTATTATACAATATCAATACTGTATTATACAGTATCTGTCCTGTATTATACAATATCTGTCCAGTATTATAACAAATCTCTGCTGTATTATACCATGTCTGTGTTGTATTATACCTTATGTCCTGTATTGTACCATATATGTCCTGTACTATACAATATATGTTCTGTATTATACAATATTTGTCCTGTACTATACAATATCTGTCCTGTATTATACAATATTTGTCCTCTATTATACCATATCTGTCATGCATTATACCAAATCTGTGCCGTATTATACCATATCTGGCCGGAATTATACCATATCTGTGCTGTATTATACCATATCTGTCCTGTGTTATACAATATCTGTCCTGCATTGTGCCATATATGTCCTGTATTATACAATATATATTCTGTATTATACCAAATCTGTGCTGTATTATACCAAATCTGTGCTGTATTATACCATATCTGTCCTGTATTATACCATATATGTTCTGTATTATACAATATTTGTCCTGAATTCTACCATATCTGTCCCGCATTATACCAGATCTGTGCTGTATTATACCATATCTGTCCTGTATTATACAATATCTGTCCTGTATTATACAATATCAATACTGTATTATACAGTATCTGTCCTGTATTATACAATATCTGTCCAGTATTATAACAAATCTCTGCTGTATTATACCATGTCTGTGTTGTATTATACCTTATGTCCTGTATTGTACCATATATGTCCTGTGCTATACAATATATGTTCTGTATTATACAATATTTGTCCTGTACTATACAATATCAGTCCTGTATTATACAATATTTGTCCTCTATTATACCATATCTGTCATGCATTATACCAAATCTGTGCCGTATTATACCAAATCTGGCCGGAATTATACCATATCTGTGCTGTATTATACCATATCTGTCCTGTGTTATACAATATCTGTCCTGCATTGTGCCATATATGTCCTGTATTATACAATATATATTCTGTATTATACCAAATCTGTGCTGTATTATACAGTATGTACTGTATTATACCAAATCTGTGCTGTATTATACCATATCTGTCCTGTATTGTACCATATATGTCCTGTATTATACAATATATGTCCTCTATTATACCATATCTGTCCTGTGTTTACAATATTTGTCGTGTATTATACTATATCTGTCCTGTATTATACCGTATCTGTCCTGTATTATACCATATCTTTGCTGTATTATGCCATATCTGCCCGGTATTTTAACATATATCTTCTATTATACCATATATGTTCTGTATGATACCGAATCTGTGCTGTATTATACAGTATCTGTCTTGTATTATACGAAATCTGTGCTGTATTATATCATATCTGCAGCGTATTGTGCCATATATGTCCTGTATTATACAATATATTTTCTGTATTATACAATATTTGCCCTCTATTATACCAAATCTGCGCTGTATTATACCATATCTGTCCTGAATTATACCATATCTCTGCTGTACTATACAATATCTGTCCTGTGTTATACAAATATTGTACCATATTTGTCCTGTATTATACAATATGTGTTCTGTATTATACCAAATCTGTGCTGTATTATACAGTATCTGCCCTGTATTATACCAAATCTGCGCTGTATTATACAATATCTGTCCTGTATTGCACCATATATGTCCTGTATTATAAAATATAGGTTCTGTATTATACAATCGGATAGCGGTTGTCATGAATAACAACAAGTTCAGCAATGTTCATACAGTTTATTGTCCCCAATGTTACATCATACCCAGGCTGTTGGAGCCGCCCTGGGTATGTTTAGCATGTTCACAGCAAAACAAATTGAAATACCAAACACCATGTTTTATTATTTAACGCACCGTCACACTAGGTACAAGTGTTTACTGCGCTCAAGTCAACGATCAGCATGTGGACATATAGAGTATATACGGCATGTTATGGTATTCATCAGTGCACGGGTGACGCGTTCAACCGATGAGGTGGTCGGTCAGCTTGGTAACGAAAAACGTAACATTGGTCACCCTCTCCACTGTCCACTTGGTGTTGGGGCGTTGTTGTTGGGCCCATTCCAAGGAAACCACGGTGTCCCGTTTCTCCAGCATCGTCTCTAGCGACGCCCGGTTAATGATGGTAAACGGTTGGTCAAACACCCGGATGTTACTGCTCAGGTAAAAGTATCGGACTTGGTCTGTCTCCATATGCTGCAGCACATAACCAAACGCCAGATTCAACTTGAAGGCCATAGTTTGATCGTTGAAGATGGCTTCCACGTAGCTGAGTAGACGGGCGAGGTCGGTCAGTCGGAAATTGTAGATATCTTGAATAGGGCGATGACGGTGGAAACAGTGCCGGATAATGGGCCAATACGGCGATAGATGTCACTCACTGGATGGTCTTCGTGAAACCGATCGCTAGGAACATTTATGGGTTCTTCCGCGAAGTGTACTTTGCTCTCCACGTCGTACAAAATCTGGCCCAAGGTCTTGTCGTCGGAATTTGACTGTTAAATTAGGGCGACATCATCATCGGCCCTCGTGGATTGGGCGGGAGTTCCCGCTGTCTCGATACTGGTGCCTACGGGCTCCTCGACCTGCAAACGTGGCTGCGGAACAGGGTGTCGTGTGCGTTGGTGTCGCAGCAACTGACTGGTCAGTTTGAAAAGCCAACCACATTCCTCGCATAGATGTTTCGGTGCTACATTCCGTTTTATAGCACGATACCTGGTGATCTATTTTTAGCACACTCAGTTCAACTACCCCCAAGCCGAGGACCGATATGTACTGGTGTACGACTGAGCCGCATTGCGCACGTGTGTGTGTATGTGTGGGCAGTGGATTTTACATCCGGGACGTTGTCAACATCCGGGGTTCCCAGTGGGTTTTCCCCGCCGAATGTGTCGTGGGAGGTGTCATGTTGTAGCTCTCGGGGTGTAGACCTCGATTTGAGGGCTGTCCACAGCATCTGTGACGTCATCGGTGACGTCATCAGTACGAGTAGTAGCGAAAGTGGGGAATTTGGGTAAGTGAAGGAAGGTATTTGGGGTAGAAATGGACCATTATTTGTCCGAATGTGTCGTGGGAGGTGTCATCTTGTAGCTCTCGGGGTGTACATCCCGATTTGAGGTATGTTCGCGTCATCTCTGACGTCATTGGTGACGTCATCAGTAGGAGTAGTAGCCAAAGTGGGCATTTTGGGGCGGGGAAGGAAGGTATTTGATGAAGAGATGGATCATCCTTGGTCCGCATGCGTCCTGTGGGGTGTGCATTATACCATATCTTTGCTGTATAATACCATATTTGTCCTGCATTATACTAAATCTGTGTTGTATTATACAATATCTGTTCTGTATTATACCAAATCTGTGCTGTATTATACCATATCTGTCCTGTATTATACCATATATGTTCTGTATTATACAATATTTGTCCTGAATTCTACCATATCTGTCTCGCATTATACCAGATCTGTGCTGTATTATACCATATCTGTCCTGTATTATACTAAATCTGTGTTGTATTATACAATATCTGTTCTGTATTATACCAACTCTGTGCTGTATTATACCATATCTGTCCTGTATTGTACCATATATGTTCTGTATTATACAATATTTGTCCTGAATTCTACCATATCTGTCTCGCATTATACCAGATCTGTGCTGTATTATACCATATCTGTCCTGTATTATACTAAATCTGTGTTGTATTATACAATATCTGTTCTGTATTATACCAACTCTGTGCTGTATTATACCATATCTGTCCTGTATTGTACCATATATGTTCTGTATTATACAATATTTGTCCTGAATTCTACCATATCTGTCTCGCATTATACCAGATCTGTGCTGTATTATACCATATCTGTCCTATATTATACAATATCTGTCCTGTATTATACAATATCAATACTGTATTATACAGTATTTGTCCTGTATTATACAATATCTATCTGTCCAGTATTATAACAAATCTCTGCTGTATTATACCATGCCTGTGTTGTATTATACCTTATGTCCTGTATTGTACCATATATGTCCTGTACTATACAATATATGTTCTGTATTATACAATATTTGTCCTGTACTATACAATATCTGTCCTGTAATATACAATATTTGTCCTCTATTATACCATATCTGTCATGCATTATACCAAATCTGTGCCGTATTATACCATATCTGGCCGGAATTATACCATATCTGTGCTGTATTATACCATATCTGTCCTGTGTTATACAATATATGTCCTGTGTTATACAATATCTGTCCTGTATTGTGCCATATATGTCCTGTATTATACAATATATGTTCTGTATTATACCAAATCTGTGCTGTGTTTACAATATTTGTCATGTGTTATACTATATCTGTCCTGCATTATACCGTATCTGTCCTGTATTATACCATATCTTTGCTGTATTATGCCATATCTGCCCGGTATTTTAACATATATCTTCTATTATACCATATATGTTCTGTATGATACCAAACCTGTGCTGTATTATACAGTATCTGTCTTGTATTATACGAAATCTGTGCTGTATTATACCATATCTGCAGTGTATTGTACCATATATGTCCTGTATTATACAATATATTTTCTGTATTATACAATATTTGCCCTCTATTATGCAATATCTGCGCTGTATTATACCATATCTGTCCTGAATTATACCATATTTCTGCTGTACTATACAATATCTGTCCTGTGTTATACAAATATTGTACCATATTTGTCCTGTATTATACAATATATGTGCTGTATTATACCAAATCTGTGCTGTATTATACAGTATCTGCCCTGTATTATACCAAATCTGTGCTGTATTATACAATATCTGTCTGTATTGCACCATATATGTCCTGTATTATAAAATATAGGTTCTGTATTATACAATCGGATAGCGGTTGTCATGAATAACATCAAGTTCAGCAATGTTCATACAGTTTATTGTCCCCAATGTTACATCATACCCAGGCTGTTGGAGCCGCCCTGGGTATGTTTAGTATGTTCACGGCAAAACAAATTGAAATACCAAACACCATGTTTTATTTACGCACCGTCACACTAAGTATAAGTGTTTACTGCGCTCAAGTCAACGATCAGCATGTGGACATATAGAGTATATACGGCATGTTATGGTATTCATCAGTGCACGGATGACGTGTTCAACCGATGAGGTGGTCGGTCAGCTTGGTAACGAAAAACGTAACATTGGTCACCCTCTCCACTGTCCACTTGGTGTTGGAGCGTTGTTGTTGGGCCCATTCCAAGGGATCCACGGTGTCCAGTTTCTCCAGCATCGTCTCTAGCGACGCCCGGTTAATGATTGTGAACGGTTGGTCAAATACCCGGATGTTACTGCTCAGGTAAAAGTATCGAACTTGGTCTGTCTCCATATGCTGCAGCACATAACCAAACGCCAGATTCAACTTGAAGGCCATAGTTTGATCGTTGAAGATGGCTTCCACGTAGCTGAGTAGACGGGCGAGGTCGGTCAGTCGGAAATTGTAGATATCTTGAATAGGGCGATGACGGTGGAAACAGTGCCGTATCATGGGCCAATGGCGCTGATAGATGTCACTCACTGGACGGTCTTCGTGTAACAGATCGCTAGGAACATCTATGGGTTCTTCCGCGAAGTGTACTTTGCTCTCCACGTCGTACAAAATCTGGCCCAAGGTTTTGTTGTCGGGATTTGAATTAGGGCGAAATCATCATCGGCCCTCGTGCGGTGGGTGGGAGTTCTTGCTGTCTCGATATTGCTGCCTACGGGTTCCTCTACCTGGAAACTTGACTGCGGAACAGGGTGTCCTGTGCGTGGTTGTCGCAGCAACTGCTTGGTCTGTTTGAAAAGCCGACCACATTCCTCGCATGAACGCTTGGGTGGCCCATGAATTGAACGTTCATGGCGCTGTAAATGATCCGGGCGCTGAAAGGACAGTGGACATATCGTACAGCTATACCGGGCGGTTCCGTCGTGCTTGGTAGCCTCATGGCGGCGCAAGTCGTGCAGATGAGTGAAAGATTTCGAGCACGTAGTACAAGTGAAGATCTTGGTGGTTGACAGAGTTTCTGATGAAACGGCCAAGGCGCTTCCCTTTTATAGCAAGCTAGCTGGTGATCTATTTTTAGCACACTCAGTTCAACTACCCCCAATTCGAGGACCGAGATGACAGGTTTACGACTCAGCCGCAATGCGCGCGCGCGCGCGCGTGTGTGTGTGTGCGTGTGTATGTATGTGTGGGTAGTGGATTTTACATCCGGCACCTTGTCAATATCCGGGTGTACCACCACCACCGAGCGTTGACGCCCGTCAATGCCCAGTGGTGGTGGTAGTTTCGATGGGGCGGAGCTCGGCGATATTACATCCGGGCCCTTGTCAACATTCGGGTTTCCCAGTGGGGTTTTCCCGTCGTTCCTTCGTCTTCCATCAGGGTACTGTGGTTTTACATCCGGGTCCTCATGTTACATCCGGGTTTTTTCATGTTTACTGTCGCGTGACCGGAACCGAAAGTTGTCACAAGACAGGCGGCGCCCGCAGTCGGAAGTAGTAGGTCAATCAAACACTGGTCAAACAGGAAAGAGTGAGGAGAAATATTAGACCCGCCTCACTAACTGTATTGTCGATGTATTGGTAATAAGAAGTTTGAGTATCTATGATGACCCATATTGAGCGGAAATGACCTTTGACCCATGCGCACCATTATTATCCGGTATTCTGCAAGAGCATTTGGACACCTGTTGACCTCAATGCTTTGCAGATAACCTCTGTGAGGTCACTCCTGCTTCCGTTCACGTGACCGGAACTGACTCTTGGCCACTGCGCGCGCTGACAAAACAATACCGAATAAAAATTGCGCGCAGGGGCCAAAGGTCATAAAAGATAAAAGATTCACATTGACACTTCTCACGACCCATTTGGACCAATACTGGTCCATCTCTACCCCAAACACACCCCACGCACCCCAAAATGCCTGCATTCTACACTACGGCCAGATTGCGCATGCGCAGAATATTAAAAGCTTCACAATAGGACCTCATATGACACCATGGGCCCACTAGGGGCTCACCTAGACCCCAAAACGTCCACCCAGGATGGACCTATACACTGAGCCAGTAGGCCTATGGGCATATATACAGACCTACCCGGCACCTGGACTTTTAAAAAAAAAATTCACCGCTTAATTTCGAGACCCCTCCCATCGCGTTCTACATGGTGAGACGTCAAAAACAAGACCAAACAACCCATACCGCAATGAACATGTGTGAATTTCCCACTATGGACCTATCCCCTATAGCCAGTATGGGCCTATATACAGACTTACCCGGTACTTTTCAAAAAATTTCACCGCTTAACTTCGGACCCCTCCCATCGTGTTTTACGTGTCGAGACGTGAAAAACAAGACCAAACAACCCATACCGCAATGAACATGTGTGAATTTCCCAGTATGGAACTATCCCCTATAGCCAGTATGGGCCTATATACAGACCTACCCAGAACTTTTCAAAAAAATTCACCGCTTAAATTCGGGACCCCTCCCATTGTGTTCTACATGGTGAGACGAGAAAAACAAGACCAAACAACCCATATGGCAATGAACATGAGTGAATTTCCCAGTATGGACCTATACCCCATAGCCAGTATGGACCTATATGGGCCTATATACAGACCTACCCGGTATTTTTAAAAAAAATTCACCGCTTAACTTCGAGACCCCTCCCATCGTGTTCTACGTGGCGAGACGAGAAAAACAAGAACAAACAACCCATATCACAATGAACAGGTGTGAATTTCTCAGTATGGACCTATCCCCCTAAGCCAGTATGGGCCTATATGGGCCTATATACAGACCTCCGTGAACTTTTCAAAAAAATTCACCGCTTACCTCCGAAACCCTTCCCATCGTGTTTTTCGTGGCGAGATGTGAAAAACACGACCAAACAACCCATAGTAAAATCCAAAAAAAGAAAATGACCACCGCCATACCCCATATCTGCATTTTCCCGTATATTGTATAATACAGGCCCCTATTGTAGGAGTAAAGTCCGAGTTCCGCTTTTTATACGGAGAAATTTTACATACACGCACTCTCCCACCCTACTTCTCTCAGCAGGGGACCGATATTAGTCCTTTTGGATAGGGTTGATAGGGGTTTTCCCATTTTTTGTTCCGCTTTTTATATTTTCGGTGACAAATCCTTTTTTTTACATGCACCCACCCATGACTTGATAGGCAGACCCCGATAAGCCCGGGCGACCGATATTAGCCCTTTTGGATAGGGTTGATAGAAGTTTTCCCCTATTGTAGGGGTAAAGTCCGTGTTCCGCTTTTTTTATTTTCGGGACAATTCCTAATTTTACATGCACCCATCCATGACTGGATAGCCCTGGGGGAGCGCTTCACTTTGACACCTCACTCGACCCAATCGGTCCCCAAGAAGAAGATTGCCGAACATTCCAGATGATTCTCACGAAAACCCGCGTATTCGGGACTACATTCTGTCCGCGGAAGCTTCTATCCACGACCGCATCACCACCAGACCGCATCACCGCGGAGGAATACATGCCCATAGAAACCGGAAGTGACATCACCATGGCAACCACCTGCGCAGAACACCTGCGCAGACAGACCTGCGCACGCCCGGTTTTTTGTTTTCTGCGCATGCGCACTGACACCAATGCGACTTTAAATAGCCCCTATATACTACTCACGATTAGGCGCAAATACACGATTAGGCCCTCCATAACAGGATTATCTCGAAGTTAACTTTCACCCAATTTATGAGGTTATGAGGAGCAGTAACTTTCACACTTTATTTCTTGAATGACGAAACGATGGTTTATACGAGTATGATTCTTGTGGGAATATAACCACCAGCACGTTTCGTGAAATACAGTTTATAATAAAATAATAGTTTGAGACTTTATCCAAGAACCACAAAGCACTGCCAGGCAGACAGATGAGTCCGGGTGGGGCCGTTTATACCTCCAAGAGCGAGCGAGTGCCCCTAGAGGTACATGTATAATATTGGGAAAATAATATTTGAATGAGAAATGTGATATTAGGAATTTCTGACTAAATTTATCTCGCTTACATTCTGCATTCTTCAGTTCCAACGGACGGGTTTTACGCTGAATCAAAAATACAATGAAAAAAATGTTTGTACATCGGCAGCAAGCATCGACGTTAAAAAAACATTGAAACAATCAGTTAACGTTCAATAAATTACTTCTTGAATGTGACGAGTGTAATGAAGGTGGTATGTCTGATTTACTGCTCATTAAATCTTCTGGTACTTAGAATATTTATATGTTACGTTTATCAAAAGGAACAAGTCTAGAGAGTGTCAATGCGTACTTGTATGTTGTGTACTCAAACCGGATTTTGAACCACGTGAACATTCCAGAGCTATTCATCGAATGGAATTTGTCCCGTTGACCACTGTTTTCCGGCGTTTCCGCCTTACCCAATATTGTCCCTATAACAATCAAGATCAATGAAGCAAGACGGCTCCCATTCACATTCGCTCACGTTTTTGATGAAAAAAAATGAGGGTTCGATTTGTTTTTTTGGGTCAGACTTGTTTACTGTAATTGCTCATGTATTCCAGTGGAAAGCCGACATCGTTAAAAACATACCTTTTTCGCAGAGAATTCGCTCCACATGTTTTCGTTGGAAATACATTAGCGTTAAAAAAAAAAAGAAAAAAAAAAAACAAAGAAAAAAACCCCCGATAAACGCTACTCCAAATCGTGAACATTTCCCTGTGATTCCGTCACAGTCATGTCCAAAGAATATATAGTAATAAATGTGCAATATTTCAGGGAGATTTATATATTATTAAAGAAATAATGTTTTCTTAGGCGTGCTCAATGGTTACTTTACGCACGGTTAGCTTGGGGCAGTTTATATTTTAACCCTACCTGGCCTTGGGGGGGGGGGACACTTTTTTTGCTCCTATCTCCGGAACGACTGTGACTTTTTAGATTATCATATTGGGGTCATCTTGAGCCTATTTGCATGACCCCCCGAACAGAGGATCATGGGTAAATTTAAAATGGCGGTCATGTGGGGGTACCAGAAAAGTGATGTTTTCGTAATATTTCTTCAAAAATTACGCAAAAATTCAGCATGTTAATTCAACGCGGTTGTATGTCTTTTACTGAAACCATATGTTTTAGTATCGCCAAAAAAACACCCTCTGATTCGTTCCCCCTCCCGCCCCTTCTCCATTAACTCTACCAGGCCTGCGGGAGGCCTCCCCCCCCCCTACCAAACTTTCTGCGCTATCTCCGGAACGACAAGAAATGGAGAGCTGAAACTCTGTGGATTTATAGGTTATCATATTGGGGTCATTTTGAGCCTATTGGCATAACCACCCGAGCAGAGAATCATGGGGAAATTTAAAATGGTGGCCATATGGGGTACGTCATATTTCTTCAAAATTTTTGCTTTTCTGTATGGAAAAGTGGGTGAAACCTATTTTATTTCATATCAGACTATTATTTATTAATTTATCATGCAGTTTTTGCGAAGAAAATCCCCCAGGCTGCGATACACCCCAAAATTATAATGAAAAGTCGAAAAAATGTGGCAAACTTTGACATCATTTCTCCCCTTTGTCGAAAAAACTGGTCCCCTGATACCGACATGATGCTCCCGTTTCTGTTGGCATCGTGCCAATATCAGTGGACGAGTTCATGTGGTCTCTCAAATGAGAGAGAGAGAGAGAGAGAGAGAGAGAGAGAGAGAGAGAGAGAGAAAAAAAAGGTTTAACTTCAGCGAGTCAGGCTTTGAGGAACATACGTGGATATAGGTCTGTTTGTGTCGCTTTGTTGATCAATTTCACTTGAGAAAGAAATTCCATCTTGTAATTTATTTTGTTTGTCTTATTCGACTTGTGACTTGTAAGAAAGCAGGAGTCCCTTTCCTCACCCGACTTGTGAAATAAAATCTCGAAATGAACACCTGCACTTGACACATGTAGGCCTACATTTCACACAACTTTACCAAAAAACTCTCAATAATTGCACACTTACCAAGGTGTTGAAAAAGTGTATGACGTGAGATCAAAGGATCGGGCGGTCACGTCACTGGGCTGACAGTCTAGCCGGATAATCAATGGCATCGTCGTCTGCCTTCGCTTCATTGCTAGGTTTGGTAATTTGTTCATTGGGTTCTGCCGCGGCTTCACTCAGGGCACGAGCCCACTCCAACTTTACAGCTGACCGCTCGTCTGGTGTAAACAGCTGGTCCCCGATAGGCACCACTTTGTCGAAGGCTGTCCACAGATCGGGGTCTAGGTTGAAGCCTCGCGTAGGGTCTTGGTAACGGCCCAGGCGTGGAAAGAAGGGTCCACGGTGTACGTAGATGGCATTGTCCGGGATGAAGGATGGCTCGTATGACTGGTGACATGGTTGACCCAATGACGAACGATGAATGACACACACTGTGACTGACCCTCGTATATATCGGCTGCACATAAGCGCATCTGTGGAGGCTCTGAAGAGCCGTTCTTTTTCTGTCGCTGTCGTTGTCATTGCCACAGCGTCAGGGTCAATAGGGCAAAGACCATTACTAGGCCGAGCCGTCGCTGGTTCCGGCATGAGCGCTCGTGGTCCATAGTCCGGGCATCAAGGATGGCTGTCATAGTCCAGTAGTGGTGAGTGATAGCACACCTCTCCATCGAGTGCACTATGTCGAGGACCGCTTCCGTGAACTCTTTCAGGATCTGGCGTTACCCCTCGTTGTCGTCGCCATCTGCAAACATGGACTGAACCACTGCTCAGTAACCCGTGAGTGAATTAACCACGGTCGCATGCTGTAAAATGCGAGTCGCATATGGATGGGTGTCCGTCATGGCTCTGCAACCGTAGGAATGGGGGACGTGTTTTATAGACCATATGACACATGCGCACCTATACATAGCTCTACGGGTGTAGTCTGTGATACGTACTATTCTGATTGGTTAGTCCAAAAAGAGAGAAACAACAACAAAGATTACAGGTCAATCCTTTTACTAGCCCCTCCATCACAGCACATCCACGCTGGAGGAACCGCTATGGGTGTGTTTACATGCGGATGTTAAAGGTTAAAAGGTTGAAAGTTAACGGTCATGTCAGCGGTTAAAGGTCATTTCCGGTCACGTGACAGTAAACATGAAAAAACCCGGATGTAAGATGAGGACCCGGATGTAAAACCACAGTACCTGGATAGAAGATGAAGGAACGACGGGGAAAACCCACTGGGAAACCCGGATGTTGACAAGGTCCCGGATGTAAAATCCACTGCCCCCCCACACACACACGCACACACACACGCGCGCGCAATGCGGCTCAGTCGTACACCAGTACATCTCGGTCCTCGAGTTGGAGGTAGATGAACTGAGTGTGCTAAAAATAGATCACCAGCAAGCGTGCTATAAAGGGAAAGCGGCCTGGCCGTTTCAGTCGACACTCTGTCAACCACCAAGATGTTCACTTGCACAACTGGCCAGAAGCAGTTTACTCGCCTAGATAATTTACGACGCCACGAGGCCTCCACCCACAACGATGCACGGTATATTTGTATAACCTGCGCACGGTCATTCAATCGGGATGATCATTTACTGCGCCACGAACGCTCATTCCACGAGGGGACGACGGAACAATGTAACGATTGTGGCCAACTCTTCAAACGACCCAGTCAGTTAAGACAGCACCAACGTTTGATTCATATCCCGTCTCTACGGTTTGGGCGACAACTTCCCACTAAAGAGGCACCCAGGAGGGTCAGCCCCAGTGAAGATGAGCCCGGGGAGACGAATGCCACTGGTGATGCGATCACAGAGAGCCCGTCTATACCCACAGTTCAGAAGAGCCTAGAAATCCAGCCAGTCCCTAGCATTACTGTTGCCAGTCATCGAACATTTTCTGGAAGATGCAGTAGATGTTCCTAGCGATCTGTTATAGGGCGCCCATCCAGTGAGTGACATCTATCGGCGACAATGGCCCATGATACGGCACTGTTTCCACCGTCATCGGCCTATTCCAGATATCTACAATTTCCCACTGACCGACGTCGCCCCTCTACACAGCTACGTGGAAACCATCTTCAATGACCAAGCTACGGTCTTCAAATTGAATGTCGCTTTCGGATACATCTTACGTCACAAAGAGACGGACCAGTTACGGTATTATTTTGCCAGTAATAACAGCCATGTGTTTGACCAGCCGTTCACCATCATTAATCGGGCGTCGCTAGAGACGATGCTGGAGAAACTGGATACCGTGGATCCCTTGAGATGGGCACAACGTCAACGCCACAACACACAATGGGTCGTAGGGAGGGTGACCAATGTCACGTTTTTCGTTACCAAGCTGACCGACTACCCCCATCGGCTAAATGCGTCACCCTTGCACTGATGAATAGCATAACATGCCGTATATACTCTCTATGTCTACATGCTGATCGTTGACTTGAGCTCATTAAACACTTGTACCTAATGCGACGGTGCGTTAAATAATAAAACATGGTGTTTGATATTTCAATTGAAATTGCTGTGAACATACTAAACATACCCAGGGCGGCTCCCCCAGCCTGGGTATGATGTAACATTGGGGATAATAAACTGTATAAACATTGCTGAACTTGTTGTTATTCACGAGAACCGCTATCCGCTATACTTGGATGAAATATATACCCCGATGTGATACAGTGCCCTTGCACACTTTCGAAACTTCCCTGTAACCCCCGCGCGCGCGCGTGCGGCCGGATAACGCGCGCGCTGCGGCCGGGCCAGGCCGGGGGAAACCCGGACCATACGTCTAAGGTCTAAGGAAAAATTGGAACTCTTCTGTGTTCGGAGGTAATTTTTTTGTTCATTCTGAAAACCGGAAGTGACGTCACACACTTGCGCAGACCCACCAAACCACGTGACCTGCGCAGTAACCTACATGGAAAAATCCCGGATGTAAGATGAGTACTCTAATTTTGCATGCACCTACCCATAATCCCGGAGACCGATATTAGCCCCCACTAGACAGGGTTGATAGGAGTTTTCCCCTATTGTAGTGGTAAAGTCCGTGTTCCGCTTTTTATATTTTTGAGGAAGAAATCCTCAATTTACATACACCCACCCTGCCTCTCTCAGCAGGCCCCGATAAGCCCGGGGGACCGATATTCGCCCTTTTGGATAGGTTGATAGGGGTTTTCCTCTATTGTAGGGATAAAGTTCATTTTCCGCTTTTTATATTTTCGGGGCAAATCCTAAATCTACATGCACCCACTCCCCCACCCTACCTCTCTCAGCAGGCCCTGGTAAGCCAGGAACCGATATTAGCCCTTTGGGATAGGGTTGATAGGTAAAGTCCGTGTTCCGCTTTTTATATTTTAGGGACAAATCCTAATTTCACATGCACCCACCCATGACTGAATGGTCGTTGAGGAGCGCTTCACTATGACAGCTCACTCGACCCAATCAGTTCACTAGGGGCCCCTCTCGCCCCTGAAGATTGCCGAACATTCTCACGAAAACCCACGTATTTGGGAATACTTTCTGTCCGCGGAGGCAGACCGCATCACCGTCAGACCGCATCACCGCGAATGAATACATCCCCAAGGTCACGCCCGATTCACGCAGCTCGGAAGTGACATCATACTTGCGCAGAACACTCCTGCGCACACCTCCTCATGACCTCCCCAAAGTGACGCATATCTGCGCAAAAACACCTGCGCACTCGTCCAAATATGCGCTCTGTATACTACTAATGTGGGTGCGGCTTGGGCGTATGGATGACATCCAGGCCAAAGGTCATGGTCGCTGATGGGATTGCCAGGGCAACACGGTGCATAGAGAAGGATTCGAGTGACGGAAAGAAAGCGAAAAACGGACTGGACAGGCCGTCAAATGGATTGAAGTGGGCCCATATTGGGCCTAAGGGATCGTGGAGGGTGTCAACATGAAGCGCGCTCGTCGAGACCGGTCAGGGGATGAGCGGTTACGTCATGTGGCAGGCAGGTGTGGATGGAAACTTAGGATTTAGATGGAATAAGGAACGGAAAAAGGAAAGGACAGGTCGTCAAATGGATCATGGTGGGCAATTATGGGTCATAAGGGGTCGGGTAGGGTGTCAACTTCAAGCGCTCGTCGCGGCCGATCACGTGAAGCATGGGGTAGATGCAACAGTAGATTTTTCCTGGAAAAATAATATGCAAAAAACGGACTTTACACCTAAAACAGGGGAAAACTCCCGTCAATCGGTCCAGGTGAACCCATAAGGATCCCACGGGGTCTCGAGGGCCATGCTCATGCACATTCGTGGAGTAGTAGTGAAACTGGGTACTTTGAGGGTGCGTAGGGGCCGGTTTGAGCGATTAAGGGAGCACCGTTGGTCTAATAGTCTGTGCAGTGAATCAGCTTGAAGCCTGCGGCGGGTAGAGAACGCTTGGGGAGGTATGGATGAGAAATGCTCATGTGCACTCGAGAAATAGTAGCGAAAATGGGCGGTTTGAGCGATTGAAGACCCACATCTCATTCAAATATGGCGTGCAGTGCCTTCCTTGAAGTTCTTGGCGTTTAGAGGATGCTTGGGTTGATTTGGAATGGGAATGACGCCATGGTACGTATGCGAGGTTGAGGAGTAGTAGGCGTGTTCGAGCGACTTAGGGGCAATAACTTACCCAAGTATAGCTTGCAGGGTGGGGAGCGCTCGTGGTTAGAATACGACTAGGGTGATGCCCATGTGACTGTGACGTCATTTATGACGCCAACAGTAGTAGCGTCGCTCAAGTGAACCCTTGATACATGCCTACCACTATTCACTAAAACATAGGGCCAACTAGTGGGCCTTAGAGATGCATGTAAACCCTGGAGTGTGTCCAGAAAATACAAGAGACTCATAAACTCAGGTGTTCTATTGTTGTGGTGAGGGCTTGATGGGTCTGTCTAGTCTGGTAGAGTTACCTTTGTTGACCTAGGAATAGAGAAGCTATACTTATACACAATGGAACCGGTTTAGGCATACTTGAGGGTAAATCACATGACCCACCGCCATAATGCCCGCAGCATCTGCCTTAACGCATCCAATGCCCGTCTTCCCGCAATGACGCCCTAAAGCTTGTGAGTAGGAACACATACACACACACACATACACACACACACACACACACACACCTATGCGTAGTTCTATGGGTGTAGTTCGATCACTATTCTGATTCACTAGTCCAATAAGAGAACAACAACAGTGATTACAGGTCAATCATGTTATCATCCCCTCATAACAACACACTCAAGCTGTGAAGTCATTAAAGGTGTGTTTACAATTCTCGGATGCTCTTGTATTGCCCAGTCAGACGCGACCCGTGCCGATCTCCGACTGCTCTTGTTCAATCAGAATCCTCCCCGTGAGGAACTGATCTGGTGATCCTTGATCCATGTTCGCTATCGGTCGTGTTCAATGACTAGCCATTCGCTCTGGTTCATTCCCAAACGTCTTCGGGCAATCCAGGATACTGCTGAGGCAACATGTCCTGGAACAGCTGTTTTCGCCTTTTGATCGCATTTCCCAGGGCCTCGGTGGGTGGTTAACCCCATATCTTCCTCCAAGTGACGCTTGGTCAATTTAAGCGGCAGCAGGCTATTCTGTTCATAGATCGCCATGGCTGTTTTCGTGATGTACGGGTGCATTTGGAAGTGAGCATCTTGTAAGTTATCCTGCCTGGTGTCTCCGATTGTCACAGCGTGGGTATTAATGGCCGCTGTCACAATAAAAACCCAAAAGGTAGGTACGCTTGCTTCCTCACTCAGGTTTCCCTCACTGTCTACATCAATGGCCGATCCTTCAGCCTGGCTGTCAGCGGGTAGGCTCTCAGTTTCGGCGGATAGACTCTCAACAGTCTCTGCATCATTATCTGCATCAGTGGGCTCATCGGCTTCTATCCACTCGCTGTCTCTGTACCCATGCATGATATCGTAGTGTCTGGTAAACGTGCGTTCACACTGAAGGCAACGATAAACCATGTTGAGGGTTAGACGTCGAATGTGCACGTTTTTAGTAAAATATCCGTAACATAGTAACGCCCTCAAACACCTACTTTAACGCTTCAACACCCTAGAGAGATAGCTCAGACGCACTGGTTGGTCTGGGTGATCACGTGATATCCGATAGAATTGACCCTAACTCATCGAAACGTAGTGACGCACGTAGTTACGGGCGTTAAGGCGTAAAGACGGGCGTTGACGTGCGTCACTACGTTTCGATGCATTAGTGTCAATTCCATATGATATCACGTGATCAATTAGACTCGTCAAAGCTTTTGAGCTATCTCTCTGGGATGTTGAAGCCTTTAAAGGAGAATGTTATCACAATTTGTGAAAGGCTAACACCAATAAAAAACAGTCGCCTGTGGCCTGCTCTATTTTTTTCATCTAACAATGACGCAATATCCCGAAATACGGCTCCAAAGTGCCCGATTTTTACCCCCAGTAAATCCGCCCGACGATTACCCTGTGACGTCACACAATGAAGCGGTCAGAGTCAAACATGGCGGATAACACAGACAGCGGTACAAGCTCTGACTCAGATTCCGATTTCAGCGTTAACCACTTTGGATACTGTGACTTTGGGGATTATACAGGTCTTGAAACTGAATGGAGTGTAGAGGCAGGAAGCGTTCATGAAACTGAAGGAGAAGGAGAAGCTATCGAGCCATATAGATTTGAGTCATAAACCAGCGAATCTTGGGTCAAACTGGGTCGTCCTAATCATGCTAATGTCGGGCCTGTTTCAAACCTGTTGCAGGCCGATTGGCAGACCGTGTCACGCTGTGGCAGGCCGGTTTAAATACACTGATTACATGCTTTATACACGAAATTACAACTATTTGAGGATCTTGCAATAATATTTATAAATTTTTTATTTTATCTGGCAATTGTTTAGGCATAAAACAGTTATTATAATGCCCAGGATCGTCAATTAAAACTAGCCCTGCTTATTGATCATTGTATGATTAATGCATAAGAATTATTGTGGATCTCACTATAATATATGCATTCATTTATTATCTACAGATAATTTGCTATTGTAAGAGCATACTATGTAGTTATTTACGCCTTTATGTGTGTTTATTGGCATCGTATGGTTCATTATTGTTCATTTCTTACGGGACGGACCGATTGTTATACCGTGGCAGGGCGGCTTATTTACATTGCTTACGTGCTTAATTTTCAGTATTATGTGTTTGTCAATTATTGTTAGTGATTTGATGTTAAAACAGGGGCTAAACCATACCTGTGGAGAAGTCCTGTTTATTTCTTTTGGATACCCTATTCCCGAGCGCGCGACGTTAAACCTTAATTCTTTCACTCTCCGTTTTGGACACCCTCCCATAAAAAATTGTTTGCTTCACACCTTTCTGTTAGTTTCTGTTACTCTTCCAGGTGATCAATTTCAATTTATTGTATCAAAAGTACATACAATGCATGTCCTCACATGGAGATACTAAAGGACACCAAAAGATCAGGATAAGCTTGTCCCAGAAGTGAACTTCCGATATATTGGAAGAAGTTGATTATAAGTCGAAAAATCTAAAAATATTGGAGCAGATTTGACTTGTTTACGTATGCTAATGCTAATGCTATGGCGGACTGGTTCACTCTGTGACGTCATGGGTCAAAGGTCACCGCGTTGACAGGCTTGTGGTAGGAACGCGTTTAAATGGCCAAATTTACCGTTTTAAAGTTCGGAAATCGGGGGAAAAACTATATAGTCGATTTCTTACAGTATCAAGGTATATATTAACGTTTACATAGGTCCTGTGATAACATTCCCCTTTAAGGTAGGTGTTCGCAGGCGTTACTATGTTATGGCTATAATACTAACCCTACCCGGAAAACGAACCGTTAACATGGCTTATCCTTGCCTTGAGTGTGGATGTACGTTTTCCAGACACTACGATATGGTGCGGTACCAGAGGAATATGCATGGGTGCAGACAATGAATGAATATTCAGCCATCGTCCTCTAAATAATTTTCGCGTCCATAATCCAAAGAACTAATTCATATAATAGCGTTAGCATCAAATTAGAAGAATAAATCTGAATATACATAAAACTACTTCCCTGCAAGAGAGAAGCGGTCAACAGTTTCAATGATGCCAGCAAGACATCATGATATTCCAAAAATATCAAATCCGTATCGCTGATCAGTATTTTTAATCCATATGATTTTCGTTGTGAAGTCGTTATCCAGAGTATGATGTTTCTCAGTCACTCTTTGATTGTGGCTATTCATATGAACACTATGACGGTCTTGAAATACATGGGTTCATACGGCAGTATTAGTATAAACCCCAAAAAGGTCACATTGGCCTCAAAAATTTGCATATGACCTCTGTGACGTCACAGCGACAGCCAATCAGAAGCGAGTATTTTGACTAAACTACCCCCAACACAGAAGAGTTCCAATCTAGGGGGAGGTAACTCCGGGTCGCTATAGTTCCGGCAACCTTTGACCTTGTATTCCTCCGCGGTGATACGGTCATGTCTGGCGGTGATGCGGTCGCGGAAAAAAGCTTCCGCGGAGAAAAAGTAGTCCCCAGAATTCAAATACGCAGAATGGTCCGATTGGGTCGAGTGAGGTATCCAAGTGAAGCATTCGTGAAGGGCCATCTGATGGGCTGGGTGCGGGGTTGAAATAGCGTCATTCTACGCATGCGCGGTGGACCAAGGGTATGGAAATAGACGTTTTGGGGTCTAGGGGAGCCCCTAATGGTCCGATTGGGTCGAGTGAGGTATCAATGTGAAGCCTATGTGAGGGGGCATCTGACTGGACTAGTGGCTCGGGCGTTGTCACCATTCTGCGCATGCGCGGTCTACAAAGAGTATGGAAATAGACGTTTTGGGATCTAGGGGATCGAGCCCCTAATGGGCCGATGGAGTCGTATGAGGTATGAATGTGAAGCCTATGTGAGAGGTGGCTCGGGCGTTGTCACCATTCTGCGCATGCGCAGACAGGGAATTGTGGGAAAAGGGTATGGAAATAGACGTTTTGGGGTCTAGGTGAGCCGCTAATGGTCCGATGGAGTCGTATGAGGTATCGATGTGAAGCCTATGTGAGGTGGCATCTGACTGGACTAGTGGCTCGGGCGTTGTCACCATTCTGCGCATGCGCAGACAGGGAATTGTGGGAAAAGGGTATGGAAATAGACGTTTTGGGGTCGAGGGGAGCCCCTAATGGGCCGATAGAGTCGTATGAGGTATCACTGTAAAGCCTATGTGAGGGGGCATCCACCTGGACTAGTGGCTCGGGCGTTGTCAACACGCTGCGCATGCGCAAACAGGGAATTGTGGGAAAAGGGTATGGAAATAGACGTTTTGGGGTCTGGGTGGGCCACTAGTGGCCCTATGGAGTCGTATGAGGTATCCATGTGAAGCATTCGTAAAGCAGCATCCACCTGGACTAGTGTCTCGGCCGTTGTCAACATTCTGCGCATGCGCAGACAGGGAATTGTGGGGAAAGGGCATAGAAGTAGACGTTTTGGGGTCTATTTGGGCCCCTAGTGGTCCTATGGAGTCGGGTGAGGTATCGTTGTGAAGGATACGTGAGGGGGCATCCGCCTGTACTAGAACTGGCGTCATTCTGCGCATGCGCAGTAGGCAAAGGGTATGGAAATATACGCTTTGGGGTCGAGGTGGGCCACTATTGGTCCTATGGAGTCGTATGAGGTATCAATGTGAAGCCTATGTGAGGGGGCATCCGTCTGGACTAGTGTCGCGGCCGTTGTCAACAGTCTGCGCATGCGCAAACAGGGAATTGTGGGAAAAGGGTATGGAAACGTTTTGGGGTCTGGGTGGGCCACTATTGGTCCTATGGAGTCGTATGAGGTATCAATGTGAATCAATGTGACGGGCGTCAACGCCCGGTGGTGGTGGTGGTGGTGGTGGTAGCTCCCGTGTGGTAGAGTTCTTGGATCGGAGCTCTTGGAGCTCAAAGCTTGTGGAGCTCAGAGCTCGGAAATAACGTCATCGCATGCATGCGCGCGTACCTGTGGTGCACCCGCACCCTGGTGTACCCTATTCTCTACGGGCTATAGGGTACAGGGTGCACCACAGGTACGCGCGCATGCATGCGATGACGTCATTTCCGAGCTCTGGTGGCGTTGGTGGTGGTGGTGGTGGTGTGCAGTGGCGGTGGTGTGTGGTGGTGGTGGTTGTGGTGGTGGTAGTGTCTGTAAATATAGGAATGAACATGTGTCCCTCATCAGTCCAAATCGTGGGAAAAAATTGGCACTGAGCCAATTATAAAACATTTTCTTTCGCTACTGCTCGTACTGATGACGTCACCGATGACGTCACAGATGCTGTGGACATCCCCCAAATGGAGTCTACACCCGAGAACTGCAAGATGACACTTCCCTCGACACACTCGAACCAAGGATGGTCCACCTCTACACCAAATACCTTCTTTCACTGCTCCAAAATGCCCACTATGGCTACTATTGTCAACAACGACATCACAGATGACGTGAACATCCTTCAAATCGTGGTCTGCACTCCGAGGACTACAAGATGACACCCCACAGGACGCATTCGGACCAATAGTGGTCCATCTCTACACCAAATTAGGCGGGACCCATACACGGTCCAGTTTTCGACACCAGATGACCACATTCCGACAAAATGGTCAGTTTTCGACATCGGACGTGTCGCCATCTTGAACCGGAAGGCAGACGCCGCCATCTTGGATATGTCCCATAATGCACCGGGTCAAAATACTCGCTTCTGATTTACTGAGGTCAGCGCCCCACACAACCGGAAGTGAACGCCCCGCAAATGAGGGGCAATTTCCACTTTTCCTACGAGAGCTTCACACTGATACCCCACACGGTCCATTTGACCAGGTATGGTCAACCACTCAACAAACCTCCACGAATCCCGCCTGCTTTATATACGACGGCCATACTGCGCATGCGCAAAATGATGCAAACGGACGTTACATTAGTCCAGTAGGATCCCACTCACTCACTCACTCACCGTCGTTAGTGCGTCCAGGCGTTAAGGGGGGTAAAGTCCGCGTTCCAGTTTTTATATTTTCGGGGCAAAATCCTAATTTTACATGCACCCACCCCATTGACTTGATAGGCAGGTCCCAATAAGCCCGAGGACCGATATTAGCCATTTTGGCTAGGGTTGATAGGTGTTTTCCACTATTTTAGGGGTAAAGTCCGTGTTCCGCTTTTATATGTTCGGGAAAAAATCGTAATTTTACATGCACCCACCCATGACTGGATGCTCCGTCACGACTGCTTTACATTGATACCTCACTCAACTCCATCGGACCACTAGGGACCCACCTAGACCCTAAAACGTCTATTTCCATACACTTTGTCTACTGCGCATGCGCAGAATGATGCCAGTTCCACGTCATACTAGTCCAGGCAGATGCCCATTCACGTATCCTTTACAACGATACCTCACTCGACCTCATCGGACGACCAGGGGCCCAAATAGACTCCAAAATGTCCATTGCAATGCCCTTTACCCACAATTCCCTGTCTGCGCATGCGCAGAATGTTGACAACGGCCGAGACACTAGCCCAGGTGGATACTCCTTTACGAATGCTTCACATTGATATCTCACACGACTCCATAGGACCAATAGTGGCCCACCCAGACCCCAAAACGTCTATTTCCATACCCTTTTCCCACAATTCCCTGTTTGCGCATGCGCAGACTGTTGACAACGGCCGAGGCACTAGCTCAGACGGATGCCCCCTCACATAGGCTTCACATTGATACCTCATACGACTCCATAGGACCAATAGTGGCCCACCTCGACCCCAAAGCGTATATTTTCATACACTTTGCCTACTGCGCATGCGCAGAATGACGCCAGTTCTACGTCAAACTAGTACAGGCGGATGCCCCCTCACATATCATTCACAACGATACCTCACCCGACTCCATAGGACCACTAGGGGCCCAAATAGACCCCAAAACGTCTACTTCTATGCCCTTTCCCCACAATTCCCTGTCTGCGCATGCGCAGAATGTTGACAATGGCCGAGACGCTAGTCCAGGTGGATGCTCCTTTACGAACGCTTCACATGGATACCTCATACGACTCCATAGGGCCACTAGTGGCCCACCCAGACCCCAAAACGTCTATTTCCATACCCTTTTCCCACAATTCCCTGTCTGCGCATGCGCAGAATGGCAACAACGCCCGAGCCCCTAGTCCAGTCAGATGACCCTCACATAGGCTTCACATTGATACCTCATACGACTCCATCGGACCATTAGTGGCCCACCTAGACCCCTAAACGTCTATTTCCATACCGTTTTCCCACAATTCCCTGTCTGCGTATGCGCAGAATGGAGACAACGCCCGAGCCACTAGTCCAGTCAGATGCCCCCTCACATTGGCTTCACATTCATACCTCACTCGACCCAATCGGACCATTAGGGGCTCCCCTAGACCCCAAAACGTCTATTTCCATACACTTGGTCCACCGCGCATGCGTAGAATGACGCTATTTCAACCCCGCACCCAGCCCATCAAATGCCCCTTCACGAATGCTTCACACGGATACCTCACTCGACCCAATCGGACCATGCAGCGTATTTGAATTCTGGGGACTACTTTTTCTCCGCGGAAGCTTTTTTCCGCGACCGTATCACCGCCAGACATGACCGTATCACCGCGGATGCCGGAACTATAGCGACCCGGAGTTACCTCCCCCTAGATTGGAACTCTTCTGTGTTGGGGGTAGTTTAGTCAAAATACTCGCTTCTGATTGGCTGTCGCTGTGACGTCACAGAGGTCATATGCAATTTTTTTAGGCCAATGTGACCTTTTCGGGGTTTATACTACTACTTACGGCACCTAGCCCCGGATTAATCGGAATAAGACAAAAGTTACGAAACGTACCGCCATGGATCTTGCACGCTACGCTCGTATTTTGCAATCAGCATACGATATGTATTGTCAAATATGAGAAACTTCGGTGGAGGCGCTTGATGATATAGCCCTGTTTTATAAGTTTCTGCAATAATATTTTGTGACGTCGATTAAAATAGTCACATTTAACACAAGATCTAGCAAATGCTACTGGTCGATAGATGTATTCGCCATATGCAGGTCTCTCTGATATATTACTGTCCAGCTAGGGATAGCTTACGATGTCGAAATTGTAATCATCTCTTTTGTCGCAAGTCAACGAAAGAGAAGGCCCGCATCGTTTTTATAAAGATATAGATCTAAATAAGATGTGCCGTTAGGGCCGTCTGTAGTTTCCCTTGAATCCATTTAATATATGGATATATATCCTTCACTGCGTCATTTATATAGCGATTATCCACAGCAAGAAAATCGTCTATATAGCGTTTGTGAATGCAAAGGAACGGACTTTGAAATTATCTGTTTTTGAAAGCGTCTGCATATAGTCGTATTCATATGGGAACAGATATAGGTCAGGCCTTCCCTGCTGTCCTTTTCAAGACACGAACTTCTAGATGATGCTATCCGTGACCTATTAGGGCTCATATGGGCTCACCTAGACCGATTTGACGAAATATTTCCCTGTTTAAGGTGCATCCGTTTTCCGCATATTATTTTTCCAGGAAATATCTTACTTTTGCATCTACCCCATGCGTCACATGACGAGCGCTTCAAGTTGATATCCAACGCATCCCATCCAAACCTCACCAAGCGTCCTCACCCCGCCAAGAGCTTCAAGATGAAACACTGCACATCATTTTAGGACCAAGAATGGTTCCTCAATCACTCAAACACACCCTACCAACGTCCAAAATACCCGCTTTCGCTACAACTTCTCGTCTGCCAACGAAAGGAAAGTCGGTCCAGGGTCCAGGAACCCGCCATCGTACGCTACAGGGTCAGCCGAGTCGAATACGTACCCACACTCTAGTGTGGGAGGTCATTACGTAAGTCAATTAGAGTCATTCCCCTTTGATTATGATTGCGCCAGCCACTGGAGGCGTAATTGTACATGTACCTCACTTCCGTCTTCCCGCAAACCGCATGGTCGAACAGATTTCCCACAGCGAAGACCGCAAATTTACATTAATTTCTTGCTGTTCAGGTAATGGTATGTATGTCCTGAAGCAGCAATCAACTACCTAAAAACCCAGTAATCGATTGTCATCATTGTTATGGTACAATTTTATCGTAAATTGTCTAATTTTTCTCTCGTTCATGAACTAGTCTCATTTTCACTGCGATGACGTCATAATGCTCATGTTCTCAGGTTAGCGAGTTCATTTGAACGGAAACGTCGCTGTAAATAGTTTAATTGACAGTTGGTCATTGTATTATCAAATAATAGTTTTATTAGAACTTATATTAACCTGTGCCTTTAAACAGAAACAAACTGAATTTAAAGCAATTAATTTGACGAACATATGTGTTACAGTATGAGTGCTTGTAGTCTGCTTTTAGCTGCACGGTGATCTGAGATGCTGTAGATCTTGTAGATTGTAGTACTGTCATTGTTATAGGCTAGCTGTTGATGTTCATCGGGGTACTGGAGCAGACTTCTTCAATGAATATGTCCAGAATATTGAGCTGTACATGTAGGGGTGAGTGTGTGTCATAATGTATGTTGATAAGGCCATTCCAAGTATATTGTTTGGTTATTCTTTTGAGTGTCTCGGGACATATACTAGTCATTGTACCCGTTATTACTTCATATTATATGAATGAGATTTAGCCAACATTTAATTATGTACTGTAGCTTGGTCGAATTGTCAGACATTGGATTAAGTGATGCAATACCATTGTAAGACAAGGTATGACACAATGAAGTGAATACTTGTTGTTTACATAGTATTGGTCACGTGGATGAAGTTGATTTGGTCAGATTTGGGTTTAATAACATGGTAAGACGAGCTATTTTACAATGAAGTAGATATTTGTCCTTTCGTCCGGACGAGTCTCAACCAAATTCTGTCATTGACATTATACGCTCAATCGCATGTATTCTGCAATAAATGAACACATAACAGTTTTCCATTTGATAAAGCATAGACAGTTTATTCGAACATTGATTGTTTATCTGAATATAATTTGTTGAGGCGTAACTTGTTCAAATACATGAAACCGTTTGTTGGTAAACAAATTATTGATACGTAACCATGGCAACAGTTACAGTACATTATACGAATACATGTTCGAGCTGAAATAATGCATTTGTCTCACAGATGATTGTTCTTTTGTATTTTTACAGGGCATAGTTGTCGCCCTCCTTTGTTCCATCATTAATCAGCATCATTTCAAGATCATGTATGAGAAATAAACGTGGTCAATGCAAAACTATTGTTTGCCTTACCTTCCTTACCCTTGACCGGGCAACAAGTGGCGTCGCCGACAGGATGATGATATGGAAATAGGAGGGTGGCAACCAACGATGGATGACACTTTCGAAGAGTTGATTGGAAGTTTGGTTCCTATGGCTATCAGCATTGTGGTAACGTGTACAAAGGACATTGTGATTCCAGTGATGGTGTGATGCACTGGGCTGTATAGTAGCTGGAGGTGTCGGGACCAAACCAAGGTGGCTTCCAATGACCTTGCTGTAATAGTAGATGCTAAACTGGAGGTTCAGCACCAGTCCGACGTGGTGGCCAGTGACTGTTTACAACAGTAGATGTTAAATTGAGGGTTCAGCACCAACCGGACGTGGCGTCCAATGCTTGTTGGTAACAGTAGATATTGAATTGAGGGCTCAGCATCAAACTGAGGTGTTTTCCAGTGACTTTGATTTCAACGGTGAATACAAAATTAAAGATTCACCATAGACCAGGGTAGATTCTAGGGACTGTGTGTCCAGGAATAAATCGCATTTCAGGGATCCAGACCATAAGGAGTTGGTAGGACTAAGTAATGCGTAGTGAACTGGTGAATTGGTAACTGAATTAACTGTACCAGCGGTGAATGCAGAGTTAGAGACTGGAACGAAGAACTGTCAGTGTTGGTGAATGCAATCTGTAGAGACTGACATTTGACATATTTGGCCCTCCAAGGTTTTATTTTACTATCATTAAAGTCACACAAGGCAGTAAGAGATCAGAGCTCAGTAAATGGACATTCGAAGTAGGTATTGCCATTTTGAATACATTATTCAGCTGTTTTGATTCTCATGGTATTGAATGTTTCTTTTTCTAATTGATTATGCATTTCTGATTGAGTACTGTCGAATGATATTGCTTGGTTGACTTTTTATTGAATTGACCACATTGCTAGATTCAGTTGAACTATTCCATGTGTAACTGAATTTGTTTGTACAGGTCTCACTTTTGTTTCCAGCTGTGAAAGGTGAGGTAACATTTACAGTTGTCACATGTATATGCATTTCATATTATTGTAATGTATTCTGAATTGTGCAGTAACAGTAGGAAACATGGTGGTGGTCAAGATAACGCTGGTAGTGAAGACCCCATTCAGCAGTTATCGAGTAGGATTGCTGCACTTGAGGCTCAGTTAGAAACAGAGAGGTAGACATCTAGTGAGCTACGAAGGCGATTCGATGATGTTCCTGTTAGACCAGAAAGAGTGGTATATGTTCTCAAGGACAGGAAATTCAAAAAAAAAATTTGGTAGACCCCAGTCTGACTCTGATATGTGTGTAGAAAAATGGGTGGATGAAATGAAAACCTACCTAGATTCTCGAAACTTCTCTGTGAAAGAGAAAGTTGACTTTATTATGTCATATCTGGATGGACAGGCAAAAGATGAAATTCGCTATAGGCCACAAGCTCAAAGAGAGGACCCAGCTGGGATTATGGAAATCTTAAGCTCCTGCTTCGGTACACAAGCATCAATGGCAAAACGGCAGAGATATTTCTATGAGACACGTCAACGTGATGGCGAGACACTCCGATCATACTCTCATTCTCTGCTTGAACTGATGGAACGCATTGTAAAATCGGGTCCAAGATGTGTGCCGAATAAAGACAAACTTTTGAACGATCATTTTGCTGACAATGTGAAAGACGAATATTTGAGAAAATACCTGAAACGGATGATAAGAGAACATCCAGACATCCAATTCCTTGACCTCGAAGAGGAAGCTATTCGCTGGTTGGAGGAGGATTCGGAAGGAAAGTTGAAGAATCGTTCGAAGCCGACTGTGTATGAGGCTGCAGCTGAGGTTGCTCCAGAACCAGCCGCTCCAACATAGGATAATGTTATAAGACTGGTGGAGAAACAACAACAACAGATTGACAAGTTAACAGGAATGTTTAAAGGTCAGTTTGCCAAAGAATGTACAAACCTAACAAAGTTTTCCCCTAAAACACCGGAAACAAGGACTCAGGCAATAGATATACATCAGGATATGGCGACATCATTGGGCGAAATGGTAGAACGTAATATTGGTGATAGCCCTGGCACTGATGTTGTAGTGGGAGGTGTTACCGTCTCGAGTCTGATTGACACTGGTTCGATGGCCGCCACTATAAGTGAATCCTTCTTCAAGGCTAAATTTGGCGATCTCCAGTTGAAAGACACTGACAGTTGGCTGAAGTTGAAAGCTGCTAACGGTTTAGAGATTCCGTATCTGGGGTATGTGGTATTTGATGTTGTCGTAGCTGGAAACACCATTGAGCAACGAGGTGTACTGGTAGTGAAGGATGTTCCCGAGGGACATGCCTACCCGTGACTTGTTGGAATGAATGTGTTGCATCATTGTCCTGAAAACTTAGCGAAGAATGAATCTACCGTTCTTGGATTTGCCAGAGTTGCATCAAACCAACCGATCGTTGTACCAGCCTCCTCAATGAAAGTTGTGGCGGTTACAGGAAATTACAGGCAAGCCAGATTTGAGAGTTCTGTAGTCATTGAGCCCCTGCAGAGCAATTTCACTCACATGCCTGCTGAATTACTGGCATTGAATACAGTCATCGAACCGGGAATTGGACCGGGATTTGTCAGAGTTTTGAACGTTGGGAGACAGGACGCTATCCTACAACCACGAACGAGAATAGACCTTCTGAGTAAAGGGGAACGTGTTTTCCATAACCAGGAGTTCATCAGAGATGGAGATACTGACGTCGTGCAGCTGATGTCACAGAGATCTGCTGATGATGGGAATCCAGTGGACGCGCCCACTAAAGACTTTGTGCCGGATCTGTCACATTTGGATCTAGAAGATGAAGAAAGGTCACAGGTAGTTGATTTCTTTAAACAACATTCATCTGTGTTCTCAAAAGGAGATGATGATCTTGGTTTCACTGATATCATCAAACACGGCATACCTAAAGAGGATGATGTGCCTATAGCACAACCATTTAGACGTATCCGACCATGTGACTATGCAGAAGTACGAGTGCACATCCGTAACTTGCTAAGACAAAAACATCATCAAGCCAAGTAGTAGCCCGTACGCTTCACCAGTGGTATTAGTGCGAAAAAAGGACAACAGTCTCAGAATGTCTGTAGATTATCGTAGGCTGAATGCCAAAACTCGTTGTGATGCTTTCCCCTTACCACGCATAGAGGAATCTCTTGATACGTTGAACGGAGCTCGCGTATTCTCCACACTGGACTTTGCCTGTGGCTATAATCAGGTGGCCATGGATGAGGGATCAACACAAAACCGCGTTCATTACACCTATGTGTCTGTATGAGTACCAACGAATGCCGTTTGGATTATGTAACGCGTTTGGATTATGTAACGGGTCCGCTACGTTTCAAAGGCTGATCCAGACTACATTGCAGATCTCGTTGTTGTATATTTGGACGACATCATCGTTTTCTCTCAGGATTTACAACAAAATCTGCCCCATATAGGCAAGGTTTTGACAAGGTTGAAAGAACACAATCTGAAGCTGAAGCCCTGTGTTACTTCATCGCATTCATTACTACGTGGCATTCGAAGAGGTCGGACGTGTTTGATAGCGCTCCCGCCAAAGGTAACTATTTCGCCTATCAAAGTAACATTACTTGCCGATTAGATGCAGGGTAAACAGGACAAAACGCCTAGTAAACCAAATAAGGGTAGTAATCAGAAACAAACCAAAAAAGGCAGTGGTAAAAATCTTACAACTTACCTACTCAGAAGTGCCTCGGAGGGGCCGGACGCACGAGCAAAAATGGCGGACATGGAAGGTGACCAGCTGGACAACCCCGACTCTCCAGTGTTCAACAGTGACCTGAAAGATATGATATTAAGTCTTCTCGCGAACTTCTTTTATATTCTGAGTTCGTCTTATATGCTGGTTTCCCGTTCTAGCCACTGGATAATCGCTCGAACTTTTATATTTTGGGGGAACTATTGCCTATTTAGAGTTCGACTTGCATGCTGGTTTCACGTTCTACTCACTGGGCAATGACGCCAACTTCTTTTATATTCTGATGGAATAATGTCTGCTTAGAGTTCGTCTTACATGCTGGGGTTATATTTTTACTCCGGTAAACACTGGTTGACCTTAAACTGTGGGGCTTACAGTTGTATGTTCCTTTTGTGTGTGAAGGATGTTAGTTTCAATTGTTGTAACCCCCACGTGTCGTGCTATTCTGGTGAATAAGTGAATAGGTCAATGCTGGTATTTGTATTTCAATAGTATGCCCTGCACTAGAGCCCGATTATAGTCTTTCCATTGTTGAGTACTTGTTGCTGATACATCTGTAAATAGCCTACTCACCTTGCTTTGCTTGTAATCTGCTGTCGATACACATGTACAGAGCCCACTCGCCTTGCTTTCGCTTGCTGGAATTATTCCCTCTCTACGACAAAATTAAACTCAATGAACACAGATCATGACATGGACTTTTGAATGCGTCTCTACGTATGTGTGCTCGTGTACTAGTATATTATCTAAACAAACACCTGCAAACCTTGCTTGCTGATTTATCCATGAGGTAAAGTAATTAGTAATTAATTTCCAAGAAATTGCTATTTTCCCTATAGGCGAAATCGTTGTCTTGTTGGCACGATAGGCAATCAAATTATTTTATGACCTCTCCGATTTATTTTTTTGCTCAGTTTTTGTTATATGTTCTGTATATATGTACTTTTGTTGTGTGTTATACACGTTTGTATCTGTTTTCTTTCCTTATATGTACCATACTGACGATTCAATGGGCAGCCCTGTTTATCCTTAATAAATTGAAAATGGGTTATGCTATATTAATTCAACCTTTACTTAACACTAATGAATAATCAGGACACAAGTAATGAGCCTGTTCCATTCCCGGATCCTATAACGTCTCTCCCATTTTTTAATGAAGATATCATTCCTGAACCCGTTCCAACAGATCCTAATGAATGTAACCAAGTAGATTTAGAGTTTCTCAGCAACAAGTGTTTTAATCCTATTCAACTTAACGACATTGACCACTGTAAAACCCCGACTGATGATAACCAATATGAAATTTTGTACTGGAAAAATATAGATATCATCAAATTACTATACAGAAACCACTTTACAAGAAGAACCACAGCTAAAAAATCCCGACAATAATGAATCATTATCTTTTTTGCATATGAATGCCAGGAGTCTGAAAAAACACTTTTCTGAAATATCTGGTTTTATCTATAACCTGAAACACAGTTTTACTGTTCTCGGATTTTCAGAGAGTTGGCTTAATCCCTCAACTGAAACACTGTTTGACATACCTGGATATAAGCCTTTCTCATCATCTAGGAGCAAAAAAAGAGGCGGGGGTCTTATACTGTACGTCAATGACACGATCCAATCTTGCAAAGTGCGTGATGACTTGTCATTCCTAGATGATGACGGTGAATTTGAAAACCCTTTTTATTGAAATAGATTTTAACAATACTAAATACATGATTGGTATTTGTTATCGACCACCTGGAAAGAACCTTAACATGTTCAATACACATTTATCGTCTATTCTCAAAACGGCTGATATCGAAAAACGGAAATGCGTCCTGATGGGTGACTTTAACGTTGACCTTTTTAAGACTGATATTCACAGCCCGTCGAAAGATTTCCTGGAAATTTTGAAAACAAATTACTTTTTTCCACAAATAACTAAGCGTTAGAACCCATTCTGCAACGCTAATAGATACTATTTTCATCAATTTTCATGAAGACAATCTTTTGTCGGGCATTTTCCTAACCGATATTACCGACCATTATCCAATTTTTCACGTGCTAAAATCTAAACATGATTATAACCCTGTTAATCAATAAATATCTTACCGACGTGTAACCACCGAAAGAAAGGAAGAATTTAAACTAAGAATGAAACATTTAAACTGGAATGCTGTTATTCAAGAAGACAGCGACGCTAATGCGGCCCTTGAAATTTTTCTTACTGAGTTTAATAACGCTTACGAGGACTGTTTCCCATTGAATAAGTTAGTACCAACATCGAAACGGATTATCAAGCCCTGGATAACTAGGGGCATTCTCACTTCCATTCATGAAAAAAATAAACTGTACCGTATCTACCTTTCTACCCGGGACGATATATCCCACAATCGTTATAGAATCTACAGGAATAAATTGAACCATTCTATCCGACTATCCAAAAAGACCTATTTCGAAACCAAATTTAATGAATCAAATCAGGATATTAAAGGCACATGGAAAATCTTAAACCAACTGATGAATCGTAATAAAAGCAAAACAATTTTTAAATCTTTCATTATTGATGGTAAGGAAATCACCGATAATCAAACAATAGCTGATCAATTCAACGAATACTTCAGCACAGTTGCATCCAATTTGGACTCCAATATTCCCACTGTTTCACCGACATTTAGTGAGTATCTAGGTCCCACTAATAATGACAATTTCGTGTTTAATTCTGTAGCCGCAGATAATGTCAGGGATGTAATTAATGCCCTGAAATCGGCAGCTCCCGGACTAGATGGAATTTCTATGTCTTTTGTGAAGCTTGTAGCTGATTACGTGGCCGCTCCTATCGCGCATATAATCAATTTATCTTTCCTAACTGGCAGTGTACTAGACGCTTTTAAATCCGCAAAGGTGACACCAATTTTCAAAACCGGCGAACCCAGGCATCTTGAGAACTACAGACCAATATCTGTTTTGCCGTGCTTTAGTAAAATCATAGAAACAATTGAAGTAAACATGATGACAGAATTCTTAGAATCCAACAATGTTACTTCTGACAATCAGTATGGATTCAGATCCAACCACTCGACATCATTAGCGGCAATCTCTCTCTATGACATCCTGATTGCAGCAAAGGAATCTAAGGATTATAGTATTGTCACATTTCTGGACCTTTCCAAACCATTCGACACGGTTAATCATCCCATTTTACTCCCTAAGTTATACCATTATTGATTCCGGGGACTATGCAATGATTGGTTCAGTAGTTACCTCTCCGGCAGATCCCAGCGTGTAACTTACAATAATACCTTATCCTCTTCTACCGACATAACCTGTGGAGTTCCCCAAGGATCAATCCTCGGACCATTACTTTTCTTGCTATATATCAACGAGATAAATAATGCAACTGACTTGCTAAAGATGTCTCAGGAACTGGACAAACTGTATACATGGTTTTGTTCTAATCGCTTGTCACTAAACATTAAGAAAACAAAGTATATGGTGATCAATCCAAACATAAAAAGACACATAGGACAATTACCTCAACTGTTTATTTTTAGCCAACAAATTGAACAAGTTAACAATTTCAAATTCCTCGGAATTATTCTGAACAATAAACTAAGCTGGACAACTCATATTGATTACACCTGTAAAAAAGTTGTTCGAAATATTGGAGTTATTAATCATATTAAAAGCTCTGTAAATAAAAAGTCACTGTTCATATTGTATTACTCAATGGTATTTCCGTACCTATCATACTGTAACGTTCTCTGGGGTAACACATATACATCGCATTTGAATTCGCTAATTACACTCCAGAAGCGTGCAATACGGACTGTCACTTTATCCAGTAAGCTTGAACATACGAAACCGCTATTTGCCAAATTACAGGTCTTACCTTTGCTTAAATTGAACCTGTATCTATCCCTAAATTTAGTCCAAACAATTCTGTATCATCCCGAACTTACACCAAGCTGCTTTCGGAACTATTTTACACCCTTAGTCTCGGTCCATAGATATGAGACAAGGGAGAGTCAAATAAATTTATACAGGCCCTTTTATCGATCTAACCTCTCCTACCATACTATTAACGTTTTAGGGCCTCGGGAATGGAACAAACTCCCATTACTGCTGAAATCAATTCCATCATCGTCACTCTTTAAAACTAAGCTAAAAACCCACCTATTACAAATTTAACCTATTCTCATAATGAATCGACTGTACCCGCCCTCAATCGTCATTTTTATTTATAATTCACCAACTATTTTGTTAAACTAGTCAACTTCTAGAACATATATATTTATTGGGATAGAACAAGCCCTCTGGGGTTTTATTCCCGCCTTTACATTAGTTAGTACTGCCCTATTTAAAGTTACATGTATTTATTGGGTGAATAAAATATCTAATCTAATCTGATATCTAAAAAGTCCAGCAAATGCGAATTTTTCCAGTCACAGGTGAAATTTCTGGGTTATGTGGTGTCCGCAGATGGGGTTGGCACGGACCCTCAGAAAATAAAGGCATTGGAGAGTTGGCCAACTCCAACCACGGTGAAGGAGCTCCGTGCTTTTGTTGTCCTCGCCAGCTATTATCGGAAAATTACTCCCAAGTTTGCACACCTAGCAGGACCATTACATGCCAAAATAGCCAAATGTGCCAAAGGATCACCCTCATGGGATTCGGAATGTGACTGCTTTCGTGCAGCTGAAAGAAAAACTAACTTCGACACCAATCCTAGCCTATGCTGACTACAGCAAGCCGTTTATAGTTGAAACCGATGCGAGCTTGATGGGACCTGGAGCCGTGTTGTCACAATAATGTGACGGGAAAGTTCGTGTCATCGCGTATGTTAGCCGCGGAATGCGATCGGCAGAGAAGACAACAAATGCAGGAAAGTCCATGCGCATGGAGCTTCTCGCCCTAAAATGGACAGCTTCCGAAAAATTCAGAGACTAGTTGACTATCACTGTGTTCACGGAAAATAATCCGTTGAAGTATCTGACAACCGCGAATTTGGGAGCTGTGGAGCAGCGCTGGGTATCACAGCTTGCTTCCTTCAACTTTGGCGTGAAGTATCGTTCCGGACGCCTTAACAGGAATGCAGATGCATTGTCTCGCTTACCATCCATCGATCACAGGTGTGTTGATGTGGCTACTGTGGAAGGGCATGTAATTTCTTCAGGTATTTCCAATGAACAGGCTCGCTCTACACCCATTCCTTCAGTGTTAGGAACCGCCATAATGGAAGCCAGTCAGATCAACAAAGACGAAATACATGCCAGGATTTCCGCCATCGCACCCTTTCCGTTGTTGACAAAACCAAAAATTGTACAGCATCAACAGCAGGACCCGGCGATCAAAAGACTTCGTACATATTTGGACCGTGGTCGTAAACCTGATTTCAAGGTGAGAAATGCTGAGTCTTCAGAAGTTATTCTCTTGCTGCGCCAGTGCAAAAGGTTAGTCGTGGGAGATGATGGCGTCTTCTATCGCCGAATATCACGACCTCAGCAAGGAGAAGAGCTTCAAACAGTCATTCCAGTGGGGATGCGACCACAAATTCTGGAGTGCATACATGATAAGTGTGTCAATCAAGGAATTGAGAGGACGTTTGCTCTCGCGCACGGCAGGGTGTACTGGCACCGTATACTTCAAGACATTGAAACACTCTGCAAAGAATGTGAGCGTTGCCACAACCGAGAGTCAAAGTCCCAATGGGCTCAGTTTCTGCTAATCGACCACTAGAATTGCTAGCAATAGATTTACTGTTCTGGAGAAGGCCACGGATGGGACTGAGAATGTTCTAGTAATGACAGATGTATTCAGCAAGTGGAGTATTGCCGTGCCCACCCGAGATCAAACCGCAAAAACGACCGCCAAGGTTTTGGTAAATGAATGGTTTTATGGTTATGGAGTACCACTGAGAATCCACTTCGACCAGGGGAGAAATTTTGAGGCCAACTTGATCCAACATTTGTGCCAGATGTATGGGGTGAAAAGGACTCGAACTTCCCCGTATCACCCACAATCAAACGGGCAATGTGAACGCTTTAACCGTACACTTCATGGACTGCTATGTACACTCTCGAGTGAGAAAAAGCGGCGTTGGCCTGCACATTTGCCAGAGTTATTGTATATGTACAATGCTACCCCGCATTCAATCACAGGATGGCCAGGATGCAAGGCTGCCCCTTGGCTTCCTTCTGGGTGAAGAATCAGAGCCTGATGATAGGACCATCGACGAATGGTTGCAGCAGCATCAACCCAATCTGAGATACGCTTTCAGCAAGGCTGGCGAGCGTATGAATGTTCAGTCAGAAACCCAACGAAAAGTGTCAGAGAAGTCCACAAATGTTGTACCCCTCACGATTGGTGACTATGTCTTTGTGCGAAATCGGGAACCTCGAGGGCGAAACAAAATTCAAGACAAATGGAGGCCTGAGGTACACAAGATACTTGACAGTCCCGATCCCACGAATGAGGCGCATGTGGTGGAACGAATCCACGATAACCCAGAACATAAACAAAGAGTTGTGCATCGTACAGAATTAAGATTGTGTACTGGACTACCTGATATTGACGAACCGGAGCAGCCTGGCACTGGCCATGGACATAAAGTATCCGACCTTGTTCTTGAAATCAATTCCCTGAGCACCAGTTCTGATTCATCCGAGGATGAATGGGGAATGATAGTGGACGAGCACCCTCGTACAGGCCATTCCAGTATTGGGCCTAACAACCACAACATCGCAAATAGTTCTGTTCGTCGTAGTGCTAGAACTACGAAAGGTTACCACCCAAATCCACATAGAGACCCACGATCTGCATTACAACACTTAACCAGTGTGTTGAATAGATTGTAACCGTTTTGTGGTAGGTCTCACCTACATACTGGGTTTGCAATATTCATTTCGTTCACTTTTTGTATTTCTTTTTCATGTAAAGTGTTCAGTTTTCATTAATTTCTTGTTGTTCATGTAGGTATTTATGTCCTGAAGCAGCAATGAACTACCTAAACACCCAGTAATCGATTGTCATCATTGTTATGGTACCATTTTATCGTAAATTGTCTAATTTTAACGATTTTCTCTCGTTCATGAATTAGTTTCATTTTTACTGCTATGACGTCATAATGCTCATGCTCTCAGGTTAGCGAGTTCATTTGAACGGAAACGTCTCTGTAAATAGTTTAATTGACAGTTGGTCATTGTATTATCAAATAATAGTTTTATTAGAACTTATATTAATCTGTGCCTTTAAATAGAGACAAACTGAATTTAAAGCAATTATTTTGACGAACATATGTGTAACAGTATGAGTGCTTGTAGTCTGCTTTTAGCTGCACGGTGATCTGAGATGCTGTAGATCTTGTGGATTGTAGTACTGTCATTGTTGTAGGCTAGCTGTTGATGTTCAGCGGGGGACTGGAGCAGACTTCTTCAATGAATATGTCCAGAATATTGAGCTGTACATGTAGGGGGGAGTGTGTGTCATAATGTATGTTGATAAGGCCACTCCACGTATATTGTTTGGTTATTCTTTTGAGAGTCTCGGGACATATACTAGTCATTGTACCCGTTGTTACGTCATATTATATGAATGAGATTTAGCTAACATTTAATTATGTACTGTAGCTTGGTCGAATTGTCAGACATTGGATTAAGTGATGCAATATCATTGTAGGACAAAGTATGATACAACGAAGTGAATACTTGTTGTTTACATAGTATTGGTCACGTGGATGAAGTTGATTTGGTCAGATTTGGGTTTAATAATATCGTAAGACGAGCTATTTTACAATGAAGCAGATACGTGTCCTTCCGTCCGTACGAGTCCCAACCAAATGCTGTCATTGACGTTACACGCTCAATCGCATGTATTCTGCAATAAATGAACACATAACAGTTTTCCATTTGATAAAGCATAGACAGTTTATTCGAACACTGATTGTTTATCTGAATATAATTTGTTGAGGCGTAACATGTTAAAACACATGAAACCGTTTGTTGGTAAACAAATTATTGATACGTAACCACGGCAACTGTCACAGTACATTATACAAACACATGTTCGAGCTTAAATAATGCATTTGTCTCACAGATGATTGTTCTTTTGTATTTTGACAGGGCATAGTTGTCGCCCTCCTTTGTTCCATCATTTATCACCATCATTTCAAGATCATGTATGAGAAATAAACGTGGTCATTGCAAAACCATTGCTTGCCTTACCTTCCCTACCCTTGACCGGGCAACACTAGTATAGTCCAGAACAAATTTGATCAGACCTACCCCAATGCTCCTGCCCCAATCACTGTTTTTTCTTATCAGGTTAGGGGAATCCCGCTCTCTAAAATGGCGGTAAAAAGGGTCGTTTTCGCTCAATATCTATCCGCGTTAAATGGCAATAAAAAAGTACATTGTCATCTATCTAATTTGCATAATAATAGGCTAAACATCCTTCGCGCTGTTTAATCAACATTGGCTGGTTCATCACATGGCAAATTGATTTTACGGCATGAAACAATAGATAAATCAATGCGCCTGAAATTATGATGCATTGGCTCAGAAGGAATCAAAAGTTATTGAGCAAAAACGACCTTTTTTATCTCCATTTTAGAGAGCGGGATCGCCCTAACCGCTTATACATTTACGACTGCGCATGCGCAGATTGTCGCGACGTCCAGCAAAAACCACACTAGTCGAATCTACTTCATGACAGCTTCAAGATGACTCAATTTGGACAACAGATGGCTCACCTGGACCCTGAATCGTCCATCCCAGGCCTGCCTGATGAATGCGCATGCGTACGATAACTTTCCAACGAAATTCGATTAACGGTTCCAGTCCGTTATTGTCCAAACGTCGAACATTAGCACTCGATATGTCTCATCTGGATTATTATTGTCCAATAACTAATTCGTATCTGTTCCAAAATTGTATTGCACTCAATTAGTATGCCGCTACAAGAATTGTTTAATTAAAGCGCGAAGTGAAAAGGATCCGTCGTTCATTAGGCAGCCGTGGTGACGGTCCGTAAGAGGTTTCCAAAGGCCTCTAATCCAAACACTCATTTCATTTATAATACAGCACTTAAATCTACATAATAAAACTACATTTATAAATAATAAATGGTAGACGAGATACTATCCGAGCATACGCCTGAAATACGTCCACGGTCCTGCATACGAATATGACACGGATTAGCTGATCAAGTGTTGCTATCCTGTCTAATTTTGACAAACCTGTGCTATGTCGACCCTGTTTGTCATATGACATTTCGACTAGTCACCGAAGTTAGTCGCAATCGACGATTGTGACAAAACTGCCTCAATTCTGTATGCATTTCGCTACATGCAGCTTCTCGTTCCTAAATGAAAAGAAGTCCCGATCCGTTGTAATCTCTTTCTCGAGTTTTCTCGATTTTTTTTCGCCTTCGTTGCAACGATTAATGAAAAGCCGTTGTTATTTGTTCTATTCAGCAGCAAATTTTATTTCGATTCACTGCTCGATAACATGCCTCGTTGGGGGACTATTTGCGGGGCCTGAGCACTGCTTTCAGCAGGCAGAGGAAACAGCAAAATGAGGACCTCATGTGTAGAGGCGCGCACAGGTTGAAATTTTGACGGATAATTTTTGACAAGAAGTTTGTCACCTTGTAGCACTGGAAATAAACTATTTCCCGTCGAAAGATGAAATCAGGGAATCAGCGAGTTACAATTTTGTTAATACTGACGAACGTGTAAATTATTTAGGAGTCTGATACCAACCACCTCGACGGGGTCTAATAATACTCCAGCCACCAGTCAGATTTTTGGACTGGATTCCGGGTCGCGCGCACATCGCCGGATGTGACATCATATATAGTAAAATAGATGTTTGCCGAACATTTCGATTACTTTTCAAGTCTGCATAATACCTCTGTTGACCTAGCGTTAAAAGGAATTATCTGGAGATTATTTTCCCTTTTTATCTGGACAGAACATATGGAAAGTAGTTCGCTCATGTGCAAAACTGAAGGAGTTGTTTGGCCGGATTCAAACTGAACCATGCATACATGGGGTTTCCCCTATACGTCATAGCAACGTAGTAAAGATCAACTTCCGCTATTGGAGGCAGGGATGATAAATGAGCCTGTGAAATGGAGCATGTGCGTGGGGAGGATGGTCTGATGCCTGCAGTGTAAACGCAACAAGTCATCTGAATTATTGAATTGATAAAAAACGAAATACGGACTTACTGCAGTAAAACGCAATTCAACTAGCACATATGAGAATTGTTCAATTTGGACATTAAGGGGCGTTTAGACAATAGTAGGGTCTACGTGCTTTCATGAGCGAGCATCAACGGTGAAATGTGTTAGTCTACCTTAATGTGTTATTTCCTCTATGGACGGGCATCAGTAGTATTTAGACGGGCGCCTAATTGTACGGGCGTTACTATGCAAATTAAGGCGAACTTTCCTTGCGTTGAGACGGGCGTTCACGGTGTTGTGGCCCCGCACGAGTGAGTGTGAAACAACTGGTTGTTTTACAGAGGGGGTTGCAGATTCAAAAACATATTGAAAGAAAAAGGTGATCTGTGAATTATTAGTATTGTAAATCGACGGCAATCATCAGTGTGAAAAAACAGTCAACCCAATCGTTTGTGAAAAAAACGTTTTTTTGACGTCATCCGATGCATTGTCTAATTATACCATAAACATACAGGCTATAGTCGAGGGTATTGGCGATAATAAATCCAACCTCTAGGATGAGCAATCTGTATTCAGAGAATGTCGTTCGGTTTCAAACCGGATCCCCCAACACTATTCATCAATGAGTCAGCTAAATACAGTTTGCCCATTTCTTTACACTACCACACTACGTCAGCCAAATGGATATTATATGAAATTACAATAAGTGATACAATCTAGCCTTCTACCATCCTACACAGTAAAGTATCTACACAATCCTAGTGGCTGAACCAAGACTGGTGGTTTCTTTCACATTTCCTTCGCGTGTCTTGGTTCGACCAGCAATTTCATGTATGCATATTGCCTTTAGTATGATGGCCGAGAGGGGCCATCGCACTTCGCCCTCAAGAAGTATGGGGCGAAGTCGCGATAGTACGAAGACGCGAAGCGATAATGCGAAGTCGCGAAGCGATAATGCGAAGCCGCGAAGCGATATTGCGAAGACGCGAAGCGATATTGCGAAGTCGCGAAGCGATAACGCGAAGACGCGAAGCGATACGCGAAGTCGCGAAGCGATACGCGAAGTGGTATGAAAGAAATCACTGCGTATGTCACGCTCAATTCGGAACGAGGCTTCACTCAGCACTGTTGATATTGGTTGACTGTCGAATTTCAGGTATAATTTCAAATTTATCACATTAATATTGATTGCTGTTGTACCACAATAAGAGTTAGATTGCTATAATGGCTATGTTTACGCAAACATCTATTTTCCTAAATGTATTTCAACCATTAACAGATTGATTTCCTCTCCATTTACAGGATACAACTGAATGCAGGGCTTATTTCCCCACCCCCACATTCTCATTGTTTGATTTCTTATCCTGAATTTCATATATATTCCCAGTTGCAAAGCTAATATAGTGAACTGTTAAATTTCACAGTTCTATACAGCTTCGAATTATAGTTACTGAACCTTTATTTCCACAAGTAAATATCCCCAGACCGCGACTTAAGGTGAAGGAGGGTAAGTGTGGGCGGGTGAGATGGATAATTCAATGCAGTCACCAGCCTGTTCACTACAATCGATCCTAGTTTGCTGGAAATGGCAATCTGGTCATTGTCGTATAAATTAAACTATTTAATGATACTTCTCATCTACAGATTGTGTTTATGGGCTGTTCTGTATTTTTTCTGTTAACAAGTTATATCTTGAGATAAAACAAAAAGAAATACAAAACAAAATATACAGTTTTTTTTATGTTTTTCATGATATATGATATATATCGTATAATGTAGAACATTCAAACCCGGTTATATTTTCTTTGCATGTAATAAATTATGAGTAGACACTCGATTATAGTCCGCATAGTCAGCTGAGAATACTCAGTTTACTACCTAGAAATATAGTTCTTGCATTTCATCCATGACAATTTCAATAAAATGACAGGAACGTGTGTTTCATTGTGGCAATACAACGGCTACAGTTGTATATACCATGCTAGATACCCGTCTGGGACATAGCATGGGAAAACAATGACTACATAAGTAGTATATGCAAATGTATACCAGCAAAGCAGAGAGTACCCATCATTCAATACTTTCGTAGTTCTCTCCAGTCCCTATAGTAAATCAATATATTTGGCTTATGGTTATACAATAGCATCTCCCAGTAAATCCCTATCTATATTGGTGTGTGGTTAGTGTAATATTTCCTGGTAAAACGCTATTCATTTTCGATGTATTGTAACTAAAATATTTCCTAGTAAACATGTAAAACTTATCCGGGTTGGATGTGCGGTTATATTTCCAGTAAATCCTTAGATCTGTGATTGAGGTGGTTATGGTAACATTTTCAGTAAAACCCTAATTGAACGTGACATGCGCAGTGATTTCTTTCATACCACTTCGCGTATCGCTTCGCGACTTCGCGTATCGCGACTTCGCGTATCGCTTCGCGACTTCGCGTATCACTTCGTACTATCGCTTCGCGACTTCGCAATATCGCTTCGCGTCTTCGCATTATCGCTTCGCGTCTTCGCGTTATCGCTTCGCGACTTCGCATTATCGCTTCGCGTCTTCGTACTATCGCGACTTCGCCCCATACTTCTTGAGGGCGAAGTGCGATGGCCCCTCTCGGCCATCATACTTTAGGCTGTTGACAATATCGTGACTGTACATGTATGTTCGTCTCGCTTTGTGTCACATCCTGGAAAAAAAACCCCATAGTCATTTCTTCTCCCTGTCAATATAAAAAGCAAAAAAATCAAGGAAATAAAACATACATTCAGACATCCTGTATCTTCAAAGATACACAGGTTGAACTTGGTTTACCTGCATTCCGATTTTTCAAGTTTCTCATCATCTAGGATTGTGGCGACTGAGAAATGAAGATTACCGTTGTTTGTTTGATTGTGTTTGTCGGTCTGTTATCTTGCTGCCAGGTGCAGGGTACAGGGTCAGTATATACTCGCTTATACATTTTTATCTTATAACGTCATTCATCATCTTATTTGATTTCTTTTCAATGCAAGGTATATCACCCCCTACATCCGACCGTCGCCAGCCGGTGAAACGGTGGTCAGCCGGTGAGGCTATTTTCGCAACACAGGTGAGATGGTGTCAGAAATTTGGAATTCTTTCGCATTTCTTCTGAGGTTATGGGCAATATTAATTTATATTCATTCATGGGAAATAACAGTCGTCATTTCAATCCTTCGGTTACATATCAGTACACCTTGTACTTAAAGATATCGTACGAACACGCGGAGTGATGCTTTTTTCTAGCGAAATTCGTTTTCAAACTGTTCATATCGCTAATTACTGACACTTATCGATACATATTATCATGCGTAATTATTCCCTATTCAATGCTCTTTGTATGACACCAAACCTTTGATGGATGTAATTGGCGTAAGCATTGATATTAATTAAAAAGTAAGACTGTGTGCTTCTATCCAGGCTACGGTGAACACCACGAGCATGCTACGCATTTTTCTTGGTGCTGTTTCCGTAGCCTGGATAGATGCATATGGTGTGAATTTTTCCATAATATCAGTATACTTACGCGAATTAAATTCATTGAAGTTTGGTTGACATACAAAGAGCACTGAATAAGGAATAATCATGCATGATAACCTGTACCGATTAGTGTCAGTTTTAGCGATACGAACAACTTTAAAACGAAACTTCGCTCGAAAACAGCATCGCTCTCTTTGTTTGTGTGATATCTTTAAGTACAGTGCGTTCTGCTACGTTAAACCGAACGATTAAAATGGCGACTGTTATTTCCTATATGAATGAATACCCATTAATATTGCCCATAACCTCACAAGACATGTGAAAGAAATCCAAATTGCTAACACCACCTCGCCTGTATTTACGAAACTAGCCCCACCGGCTGACCACCGTTTCACCGGCTGGCGACGGTCGGATGTAGGGGGTATATACTATTCATAAAATATTACGTATACGTATGCTATTTCACACCAGTGAATTCGCCATCAATCCGCAACATTCACGCGTGTCTTTTCATGCGTGGAATGAAATTCAAATGTTTGGCTTCTCAACATGGAACTGACACATAGACACAAATGTGTAAACATAACAATCGAATAGCGTGTAATCTTTGTCCACAATTTTCGTAACGCCTTTACGTCTAATTCAGCCTCACATCGTTTGAGATGTGGAATTATGGTCAACACTCGCTGTCTCCAAATGAATAATCACAACCAAAGATTAACAGTATTGAGATACATTCCATTCTCAAAAACAACACGGAGATTCATTTTGATAAAATCTAAACCTAGAATCTAGACCTAAAAGAACAATCAGTGTGGACACCGTTCAAGTGTTATTTTAACACTTTAGGATTAAGTTTCAAAACGTTATTTGCAAGCATGAACGTTGATATTCATCTTCATTTTATCAAGCCAATTTCTACGCTTCCACTAAAGAACATCCCCTGATATATCTGGCCCCTTCAATGTTCAATGAAGACGAGACGTCACTGATCTCGAAAACATTTGAATTTCGAAATGGGTCGCAGAAGAGCGTTTTTGATTGGCTGTCCTATATAGTGGGTTAATAGAAACACCATAAAGGAGGAATGACGCCGTTACTTGAGGACGACGTAACTCTAAACACAATCGGTGTGTAGGTTCTGATTGGTTCGTCGAAGGCTCGTAGGTGAAATTTACATCTCAGATTTTGAACACTGAAGGGGGACAGATAAATCAACGCAGGTTCGAAGTGGGAACGTAGTAATTGGCGGGATAAAATGAAGATGGTTGATATTAGGTTTCGCGCACACGTTATCTGACGGTCATATTTCTCGTTGAATTGACATTGATAAGACCAACCTCTTCGCTGGGGGTCTAATAATACCCCAGCCACCAGTCAGATTTTTGGACAGAATTCCCGGCCGCGCGCACATCGCCGGAAGTGACATCATATATAGTAAATAGATGTTTGCCGAACATTTCGATTACTTTTCAAGTCTGCATAATACCTCTATTGACCTAGCGTAAAAAAGAATTATCTGGAGATTATCATGTTTATCTGGACAGAGCCTATGAAAAGTAGTTCGCTCATGTGCAAAACTGGAGGAGCTGTTCGGCCGCATTCAAACTGAACCGTGCGTACGTGGGTTTTCCCCTATACGTTATAGCAACGTGGTAAAGGTCAACTTCCGCTACTGGCGGCAGGGACATAAGTGGAGTGAGCCTGTGAAACGGAGCATGCGCTGTGGTGAGGTTGTGATAAGACGTCAAGCGACGGTAACAACCAGAAGTCGACGTTTCATGAACATTTGTGTCTATCATTATTTTAATTAAGTTTTAATACAAACGTTGATACAGCGTCAACATTTGGTCGATACCGTCGCCTGTCTGTACAACATTAAGCAAAATACGACCAATAGTAATAAAAGCTCATATAAAGTAGTATTCAGGGATAGATAACTCTTGTTTGGTCGGTGTCCAATGCCTGGATATCTTCCCTGATCCGGTGACGTCACATCCGGGTCAACGGTCACTTCCGGGTCAAAGGTCACTTCCGGGTCACGCTCGGTCAAGGGACTTCGGGTGTTACTCTGCGCATGCATGCACAGTCGGGAAATGGTAGAAAAAGGCATTTGGGTGGACGTTTTGGGTTCGCGGTGGCCATTCGTGGTCCGAATGGGTCGTGTGAGGTTTCAGTTTGAAGCACTCATGGGGGAGCATCCAACTGAACTGGTGTGGAGTGGAAGTATGGCTGTGGCATGCAAAGTCGCGGAAAAGAAAAGGAAAAGGGTGTCTGAGGTAGGAGTATTAGGGTAGGGGTGGTCATTTTTATCTTGTGTACTTTAATATGAGTTGTGGGTTCATGTTTTGTTCGTTTTGGGATCGAGGTGGACTATCCGTGGTCCAAATGGCCGTGGGCGGTATCCTATTGAAGCTTTCACAGAGTCAGACTGGGCGGGTGTTTAGTGGAAATACTACCCATCTGCACATGCATAGTGGAAAGGGGCATTGGAATGGACGTTTTGGGACAGTGAGGATCAATATTGGTTCAAATGGGTCGTGTGAGGAAGCACTTGTGGGGGAGCGACCGTCCGTGTGTTGTGAAAATATCTTCCATCTGCGCACGAGCAGTGGAGAAAAGGCATTGAAGTGGACGTTTTGGAGTCAAGATGGACTATCCTTGTTCATAATGAGCAGCTATTATGCCGTGTGGAGAAGACTAATGTGACGTTATCAGTAGTAGAGAAAGCGTATTTAAAGTCCAGTTGCTCCTCAGTAGTAGGGAAACATAAACCCAGTATATTTGCCCTATGACCTTTTCGGAGAGTTTTACAGTAGCGCCTTATCACCCATCTTGACATTTTCAAGTTAAATACTACACTAACGTTCCGTCATTTACCTTGACTTACTGAATAGAGTAAACTGTTCAAACCGAGAAACGCACGTGATGTCATATAGCCAATCAAGATAGGGGCTTGCCAACACCGTGTAGCTAGGATTTTCTTTGATGTCTGCCCATGTGATCTCCAAATATGGCAAGTGGTGGGTGTATTGATGTTAATTTGCTTCGAATAGCCAATCAAATTTGACTTTTAAAGGGGTCACACATTGCACTTCTCCTAATATGGACCACGGAATATTTATAGCGCTATGACATCACCAGACATGTATTCTGATCAGATAATGTGTTACGTTCAGCCAAGGCAACACGTGTAGTGTTAGACTTGGGTAAGCGAAGATGCTTATCACCATATCTCAGCGTTTTATCTTCACGTCTTGGCATAACGCCATAACGTAACATCTTAACGCATTGTTAACCATCCGATCACACGCACATGTTTTGACTATTGGCCCTGAAACTTGCTGAAAGTGATGTCATCAACGGAAGTGACGTCATCAATTGCGTCATCGCATGCGTATTCCCTCACCTGATGGTAGTGCCTGTACCCTGGGGGGGGGGGGCGTTAGGGCAGAAATGTTCAAATCAGGGGAGACAACTGAAGAATCTCCCCGGTCGACTGTGAACGTCTTTGGGATACGCTTGATTTGATGGACAGCTTAACGCTTTCACGACCTGGAGAAATAGCTCAGAAGATCTGTTGGGACCAGATATCCCATGATATTCATCGAAATGCAGTGACGCCCGTCAACGCCCTTTGTTACGCCTTAACGCTCTTCTCAAGGACTTAACGCTCTATCTTAACTCCTTAAAAGGGGGGTTTTGCTGAGTAAAATCTTGTTCTATTTGTAGATCATAACATCTTCGCTATTTATAGATCATCACTACAGCCATGTTACTATGTCTATAACCTTGAAGTGCCTGCAGCAAGGTAGGATTGGGACATGGACAGAGATGCCAATTTACATTGAAGTGACAGAGTGACTTTTGACCCCTTTTATACTTTTCGAGATCCATGTGACTACGTCCCTTCCCTTCTCTCGTTGTATGTATGGCTATAACCATAACGGGGCACGGGATCTCGAAGGTCAATCGCCCTCCGGACATTCTCGGAGATTCCCGGAGTTGACCGAACATTCCTGGACATTTCCGGTGATTCAGGTGAAGTGAATGACCCATTAGCATTGATGTGACTGGAAAACCTATTCACATTGATGTGGGACTATTTTTTTGCGGAGGCTTATCCCCGGTACCGGAAGTGACCTCACCGCGAAGAAAACGCGCCTAAATATGTTTTTACAACTATTATGGTGGTGAGCGCATATTCAGGATGGTGTCCGTGTAATTCAAGGTGGGTGAGCTAATAGACAGGATGGTGTCACTGTAATTGTAGATGGAGGTGGATTAATATTCAAGATTGTGTCATTGCAATTGTAGATGGGGATGGTGGTTCAGAAGGAGGACCGTTACCTATACAATCCGCAATGTTCTCTCCGAGCCGACATTTGAGCACACACAGGAAGTGGTCTTCTACAGAGGGGAAACCTTTCAAAGAATTATGGAGAGGGCTGCAAACAAAAACAGCACATTCAGGTAAGCTCGGTCCTGGTAGTCTTGGAATTTGGCTCAAGATCAAGCGCCTCTACTTGAAGTTTTTGCGCAACGAAGTAGTAAGCAGGGTACGAAATAGTTCCTTGGTCAGGTCCGGAACAAATCCTCCAACTTAATGGCGAAGTTTGCCGACAGTTTGAAATTCGCGAAGAACGCAATAGAGATTACTTACTTGGTAGGTATACAATATAATCAAAGTACTATGAAGCCAATTATAAAGACTGATCTTGAAGTTGACTAAATTGATTAAAGAAATTGAGCTATATATATATATATATACATATAATTACACGACGGATTTAAATACGACGGTGTTTTTCAGTAATGACCAACGTCACCAGTCACCGTTCTTAGACCATATACATTCATGGTGGGTCGTGTTGTTTTTACGAAATACCAATGAAACCAATGAATATAGGACACTACAGAGAGTTTGTATTATCACCTGCACCTGATGTTCATTGAAAACCCACAATCAATACAATCAATGTGTGAGTGGGATACACCCGATGGAACGATCCATAATTTTAACTCTTATCAGAAAAAAGGCCTACACGTCGTCGTGGGTGCAGACAGCGCTGTCACAGTCGTGTGTCGGTACTTTTTATGATGAGCATAAATGCAATCGGATTTCTTTTGGACTACTCAACAGTAGGGAAGGAACATCGCTGTCTTTTTGGAGATCATTACGAAACTGCTTTTCTGTTCTGCGTTTTAAGTGTGCCTTCGAAGTAATAATGAAATAGAAATAACACATTATATTGATTTAACAGATTCAACGCCAAATTCTTCAATTTCGAGTTGGGATACTTCGTCACAGCTATAAATGATGTGTTTGGGGACATTGCTGATTCGACATTCTGGGCGTTTCTGAGAGCACCTGATGAACTGTTACCTGTCGGTAAGTGATATCCTGGTACAGCTCTATGGTAAAGCGTTTTCGAGAGCACCCTAAGAACTGTTACCTGTCGGTAAATGATATCCTATTACGGCTCTATGGTAAAGAGTTTCTGAGAGCAACCGATGAACTGTTGTTACCTGTCGTTACAGCTCTAGGATAAACCGTTCAATTTTTTTTTGGAGTCGACAGCTCCACAATTCCTGTTTAGGCATTCGTGGAAAATTCTGTACCGGTGCGTTGTTCTAGCACAACTAGGCTGCGATTAGATATTGGTTAATTATGCCAGGGTAAAATTCTTGTAAACAGAAAAAGTGGATTTTCTCATATTGCTCGCTAACTATTTATTGGGTTGTTTGGCTAGCCAGCCGCGAATGTCCAGTGTTGAGTTCAGAGCCAACGTTCGTTGACTTCTGATGGCTATTATATTATGTTGGACATAGGACGGAAACTCTTCTGAAAAGTCCAAATTTCATACTACGAGTTGCAAAGCTACATATTTTGGAGACATGATAACCGATGTTGTTTTCCCACTTGGTTGCCTATAATTTGAAGCAAAAGCAGCTCAGTGGTATTTTACTGTCCAATTGCATTGCCGTCGTCTGGCAATATCAAACCGCAAGTCAATAGTCCCTCCCCCTCATCTCTTCAGTGGGCATGCTCAAGTCAGTACCCGAACAACTGAATTCCAACTGCGACTGTCACACAAGGTTCTTTAACGTAAAAAAAAAGAAAACAAAGAAAGAAAACAAAATTGGATAAACAGACTTGATAAACGGACTTGTATCAGGTTACTTGCCATTATACCCTGCACACCAAACGGCCAAACAAATCGTAATGAGTTGTTGTAGTATGGTTTACTTGGTTAATCGTGACTTTTTATTGCTATGTTTTTCAGGGGTGAGCAGTTATCGTCCCAGACGTGGCGAACATCTGATTATGAACTTCACTAACTCACCAACCGATCTCTAGTCGGGACCAGTTTCAATTTTAACATTCAACTATCCAACTATGGTTTTTAAATGTTTTCTCAAATTGACTGTATTTTCTTCTATTCTCTGGGATTTTATTCTGTATATTACATTTGTCATATATTTTTCCATAGTTTTCTTCTATTGCTTTAATTTAAAATATCTTCTTCCCTCTTTCCTCATCAGATTTGTATACTAATGTTTTTACATCAATTGATCTATTAATAAAATAAGTTTTCAATGTCAGTATAATATGGCATAGTCATCGTGTTCTTTTCTTAAATATGATTGCTTTGATGGCGAATGAGACGGAGTCCTACCAAAGTTAGAATGCGCGACAGAAAATTCTGAAGTCTTTATGCCTATTATAATTTCTGTGCGATCAAACTATTTTGACTATCACATAACTACACTATTTTCTTGCTCTCGTCCAATCAGTGCAGCATTCTACCGTTTCGGAGTCAGATCAATACAGTATCGCTATCAGATAAGTGTGACTGACCACACGTGGACGCTGAGGGGTTTTCCGGCCAGGTGCCACTCGGCACAGGTTCGTAGTACATGTAGGCTGTACTGATCTCGCCCATCTATGGTGTTCTATTTGGGCCAAGTTTGCGTCGCGTGTCGACTTTTAGAAACTCGCCACTCGCCACGCGCCGTGGACCTCTCCAGCGCACGGCGACTGGCGACTTTTTGCTATCTCTTAACCTGCAAAAACTCGCCAGTCGCCACCCGCCGTAAAACACGGCGAGTTTCGCTCTATCTTTTAACCTGGAAAAACTCGCCGCGCGCCACTCGCCGGATGAACCACGGCGCACGGCGACTGGCGACTTTTGACTGCAGTGAAACTCGCCACTCGCCACACGCCGTGGACCTCTCCGGCGCGCGGCGACTGGCGACTTTCTGCTATCTCTTAACCTGCAAAAACTCGCCAGTCGCCACCCGCCGTTAAACACGGCGAGTTTCGCTCTATCTCTTAACCTGGAAAAACTCGCCGCGCGCCACTCGCCGGATGAACCACGGCGCGCGGCGGCTGGCGACTTTTGACTTTTGGAATTCTCAGGACTTTTTCTCAAGTGCGCATGCCCGGGGAGCATCAATTATCGGAATATTTTGTTCGAAACATGCTGTCATTTAATTTAATTTTAAATCTCTTCCTCGTGCATAAATATACATAATTTCTAATGAATGAACTCTTCAGCTATATCTGATGCTATGTGACTAATTTTGAAGATGTAAGCTATCTGTAATAATTAATATAGTTGTTTTTTGAAACAAGTTCTTTTTAATGCAATACGCATATAGGGCAATCTAATTTTGTCAAATGTGCAGATATTTTTTATTAAAATACTCGTTATCCGTTTCTGTGCAGAACTTGCATACTCTCGTTATTATCTGCTGGTATATTTTAAAAAGTTAACACCAAGACAACATTTTCAATCGTTTTTTTTAATCTTTTTTTTATATAAGTGCCTATATATATTTCTAAAACAGCATATCGTTTTCAATTCAGAATGAATCGCTTTGAAATTGTTCCTTATTTAAGATACATGATGATGATGATGATTTCTGTAAAAAAATGCTCTCCTGCGCAGCTGGATGTCCACCTCGGTGAAATATCACTCAGTAAAATAAATAGTAACTCTGCCACCTATGTCACTATAGGTTTTTTTTTTGTTGATGCTCCATTTAAATGTTCAGTTTAACTTTGTCCAGAAAGTTAAGGACTGCAGCTTTTACTGCACACCGGGTATTGTTGCTGGAGTGACTGGGATAAAGTAGTGTGTCTAGGTCCAGTGTTACATATGTCTGCTCTATTTGTTCCAACATTATTTCCCTGTCAGTGTACATTGAGGGGCAGTCCAACATAATGTGTCTGACTGTCTGACTATCCTGTTCACAATTGCACAGGGGACTATCGACCAGTTTTAGCTTATTCATGTGGGCGAGTAAGCGACTGTGCCCAGCTCTTAACCGGAGGAACCTGATCTCACTGCTTCTGTTGAAAGTGGACATATATCTGTGCTTTGGTACAGTACCACAGATGTCGTGCAAATTTCTGCCGGAGTCAGAGTGATCCCAGGATCTTTGCCACTTCTTTCCGATATGCCTTCTTATTGTACTCTTGACTAATTGGAAAGACACCCGGGAGTGACTATGGCCCTCACCCACAGCCATGGCAGCCTCTTTAGCAGCCGCATCTGCCAGCTCGTTTGGGACGAGTTTTGCATGCCCAGGGATCCAGTGCATGTTTACCACCACACACAGTTTATCCAGCTCAGAAACATCTACCAGGATGCTGTCAATGAGATCCTGATGACAGGGGTGTATTTCACTGGAGTCCACACTAGCCATTCCTGCCTTACAGTCTGAGAAGATATGTACCTCCTGGATGCGTTGCAGTTTTGAGTGTTCCAGAGTCACATGTGTTGCTAATTTTACTGCAGCAAGTTCGCCGTGGTAGCTTGTGCTGTAATCTGAAACAGTTTTTCTTATTACCACCGGTTGAGATTGAATACCCTCCATGTAGCACACCGCCGCGGCTCCACAATGACCTGGGTTATAGGAGCCGCCGAACCATCAGTGAATATCAGCGGAGCAGACTCAGGTAGGGATGCGATGACATTATGGAAGTATTCCTGTGATGCCTTGACTTGTTCGTTCGTCCTGTTTTTTGAGGATCCAAGGTTTGTCGGAGCACCATGAATAACCGGAGTACTGAACCTCAGCCTTTCAACGGACATAGCGACATCAGACTCTACCCTCTTGATCAATCCCGAATCTGTGAAACTCCTTAGACCCATTTTAAGTATATGGATAGGGGACAGGATACGATGCTCATTGAATGCTGTATCATTGAGGAGCTCATCCATAAGTGTCCGCAGAAAGTCATCAGCCGGCCTCCTGCAGATCCTAATGAATTCTTGTAAGAGTACCTCTTCCAGACGGAATCTAATGGGAATGGTGTGTGTAAGTATTTCAAGGGAACATGTGGGCGTGGAGTGAAAGGCACCACTGGCTCGAACAAGTGCCTGCCTCTGTACCCTCTCCACTTTGGCAAGCAGACCTCTTCCCCCACACCACACTGGAAATGATCTTTCGAGATGTGGTCTGACCAGGCACCGATACAGATGTAGGCTCATCTCTATAGATGTATTGTGCAGGATGCTGCTGACCCCATTAAGTGCGCCGAGTGCTCTACTGCAAATGTAGTCCACATGGTCCTTGAATGATAAGGATTCGTCAATGACCACTCCGAGACACCTTTTCGATTGAACTTGATTGAGTCTCCTACCATCCATTATGATGTTGACAGTTTGCTGTTGCCTGTGACTATGACAAATGGCGTCTGTTTTCGGCATGCTGATCAACATGCGCCAGGTTCGGCACCACGCAAGAATCTGTTTCAGTTCTGCTTGTAGGAGTGTGCAAGCCTCCAGCACATTAATATGTGTGATCCAAATGGTCAGATCATCTGCATATACAATGTAGAAACCCAAGTTTCTGGTCATGTCGTGTATATAGAATATAAATAGGACCGGAGCGATTACGCTACCTTGAGGGACCCCCACCACAGTCTGGATCCAGTCAGATGTGAAGTTGTTCACCTGATTTCGTACCAATCTGTTTTCCAAGAAGGAATTAATATACAGAAGCAGCTTCCCCCCAAGTCCTGCATTGAAGAGCTTGTAAATGATCCCCTGCCTCCAGACATTGTCAAAAGCGCCTTCCAGGTCGACGAAACATGCCACAGTGTGTTGACCCGACTTGAAGCCCTTGGTGACCGACAGTGTATAGTATAGCATAGCTTGAATAATGCTGTGATCTGTCCTGTATGTATTGAAAGGGATCATACAGTCCTTTGTCTTCCATCCACGCCCTGAACCGATTTGACAGTATTCGTTCGTAGCACTTTCCTAAGACATTCGACAGACTAATACCTCTGTAAGCCTTGGCTTTGCTGTAGTCAGGCTTGTCTGGTTTGGGTAAGTATATCCTGTTTTCCTTTTTCCAGCAGACTGGTACATGCCCTTGATTCCAGCATTGTTGGTAAGTATGATGGATGGCCATGATGAGATTTTGGCCAGCCTTCTTCAGCATAATAGGTAGTATCCTATCTGGCCCTGGTGCTGATGAGGCCTTCATCCTGGCCAGAGACTGTTTAGTCTCAGACAATGAAATAGCAGAGTTACACGATTCGGTTACCACTGTGGCATCCGAATCCCCCATAGTTGTGAGAATATATCTAGGTACTGCAGTGTTAACTTCAGTGAACTTCTCTTCGTCGAACAAGCTCTGTGATCCAGTGTCCTTAATAATGTCTCTGTGAGGACAGTTGAAATCTCAGCATCCTCGAACACCAGAGTGTTATGTTTATTTAGCAGAGGCTGGACAACTGATTTGTCATGGTCACCTTTCATACGATTGATTTTCTTCCAAACGTCTGAATCCACTAAATCCAACTTTCTGCACATTTCTGCCCAGTTTGCCTTCTCTGCTGTATGGTAGGCATCAGTGAACTCCTCAACACAAGCTTTATATAGGTCAAAATTTCTGGGATCCCCTTTCAGTCTATATTTCTTCCTTGCTAACTTTGCCTTGGCCAAGAGAGATTTGAGCCTAGGGGTCATGAAACTCTTAGAGTGTCCACAGACAGATTTTTGGAGTATGTTGTTACTGGCGCACTCAAGAAGCTTTATTTAAGATACAATAAAGCACTCGACGCGTGAATTTTGTTTTACAAGATAAAAGCAACGTCAACTAATATGCTGTATGAAATATTAAGAAAGCGAATAGAGCGTCATCGTCATATTGATTAAAAAAGTAAGAAAAAATGCTAACATTTTCTCTGGATGATTGAATTTCTCTCTTCGTAAGTTTTATGTGAAAAACGGGCGATATCTTTGTATAAGAGATCCTTTATTGCTGTTTTAATCCATAGAGCGGCTATTTGTTGGGTTGATATTTCCTGTATCACAAACCCTACAAACTATCAAGACCCTATTTTTAAAGATGAAAAGACGTATTTCTTTCAACAGTTTCCATATTTTTTTACTTCCTCAAATTCTATGAGATCGCGACTGTGATTTATGATATTGGAACTGCATAATTGATGCTCCTCGGGCATGCGCACTTGAGAAAAAGTCCTGAGAATTCCACAAGTCAAAAGTCGCCAGTCGCCGCGCGCCGTGGTTTGTCCGGCGAGTGGCGCGCGGCGAGTTTTTCCAGGTTAAGAGATAGAGCGAAACTCGCCGTCTTTTACGGCGCGTGGCGACTGGCGAGTTTTTGCAGGTTAAGAGATAGCAGAAAGTCGCCAGTCGCCGCGCGCCGGAGATATCCACGGCGCGTGGCGAGTGGCGAGTTTCTAAAAGTCGCCACGCGACGCAAACTTGGCCCAAATAGAACACCATACCCATCACCAGTAGGAATCCGTATTGGCATCCATGTTTAAACTCCTTGCAGGCACAGTATCACGCCCTGACTCTGAATAACGCATGTCAGCAGTATGACTTCCGTTGCCATGAAGATCGGCTCGAGATGAAATGCCAGGAGAAACACCTCAAAATAGACGACACCCTTCAGCGGTAGACTCAAGGAAATGTTAAATTCACTTAGGTATATATTTTTTGTTCTGATATTGGGGGAATACAACGAGGACTATGTGTGCGGAAGTACATCCCATAGTATGTGATGTGCCTCACGTTCGGCGGATCAAGGTTTGCACCTGAGTCCCTACACCATTAATGGGCGAGGTACTAGGACTTCAACGGAATAGGCAGAGCAGTTGCGAATGGCCAGGTGCAGGTCACACTCGGCACGGCCTCGGATAATGTAGGACATTAGTACCTCGTGGCGCACTGCTAGGAATCCATTTTGGAATCCATGTTGAAAGCACAGCATTACGCGGAAACTCCGAACAGCGCATGTCAGCTGTATGACTTCCGTTATCATGGAGATAGCTTTAGAAGCAAAACCAGGAAAAACATCTCAAATTAGAAGACATCCTTTGGGGGTATGGATTCAAGGGAATATCCATTTCATTTGGATATATATTTTATCTCATGATAAGGGAGAAAAACAACGAGGACTCTGAGCGGAAACATCCTATGCGGCGGATCACGGTTTACATATGAGAGCTGTAAAATCCTTACGCCATTAATGCGCGAGGAATAGGTCGAGCAGTCGCGTATGGTGCAGGTCATTCGCGACTGCTCAGCGGATTCAGTTGGAGTCATGACCTCGCTCAATACGGAACGCAATAGTATACAGCGCGTAAATTGGTAATGTTTTCACCCGGATGTAACTATGACGTCACAACTTCGGATGGTGGCGCCATCTGTACACATTGGTGGCAAAAACCCGCACTAGGGGGAGATAACTCTGGCTGTGTCGTTCATCATCCTCTGGACATGTCCAGACTTGTCATCGGCAATGGCGGATCACTATAGTTCGGTTAAGCTTTGTATTCATCCGCGGTGATGCGGTCTGGCAGCATTTTAGACGGCCATGTTGGAAAAGGGGGCGTATTTTTAGACGGCCATGTTGTAAAATGGCGGTGTTTTTAGACGGCGCAAGGGAGCAAACGAGGCGGTGGGGAGGTCACGGGGAGAAAAAACCCTCACATTA
>JAVTVY010031753.1:0-12740 GCA_036873755.1 Hanleya hanleyi
AAATGTCCCAACACAAGCTGATAAATTCCTTGGGTGGCTTGCAGGACAGCTTTGTTTCACCCTCAGTAAATTTTATCATTGTTGCTCACAGGCTAATCTGAAGGATGATACCAGATCTTTCTATGTTCTGCTGGGTTATTGCTTCAGGCTGACTTAATTGTTTGATGTAGGATATTTCATCATCAGTGGCAATTTGACCTAAATTTGAAGCCTGCATGATTTGGTATGTGATGAAATGTTGGATGTGAAATAGGATACACGTTAAAGGCCACAGTTTACATATATCTATAACAATATACTGAATTGTGTGTATTAAGAATGGCAAGTTGCCTGGTAATAGCAGTGTAGGTAAATGCACTAACAAATGATGGAAAATTAGCATTTCCTATTTCATTATCCCATCACGTTTTGTACTGTGTTATATATACAGTGAAACATACAGCTAAGGGTTCCCAATGGGCATGACAGTGCACTCGCTGAGCTATCAATAAATAATAAAAAAAATAATTATAAATCAAATTTTCATCAGAATTCGGTCAGCTCAGAACTTGCTGGTAACAATGCCATAATGCACGTTCATGCCAAAAATAAAGGTTCTAATGTCAATGGTTCTCCTTATTTTGCCGACGAAAGGATTCGTATGGACTCACTGACTCATTACCGGACAATTTGCGATCTGTAGCCTACTTCGTAGGAATAAAGTGAACGGAGTACGAGGAGAAGTATATATTATTCCTACGAAGTAGGCTACAGATCGCAAATTGTCCGGTAATGAGTGAGTCAGTCAGTCCATCCGAATCGTTTCGTCGGCAAAATAAGGAGAACCGTTGACATTAGAACCTTGATTTTTGGCATGAACGTGCATTAGGGCATTGTTACAAGCAAGTTCTGATCTGAAATAATTCTGATTAAAATTAGATTTATAATTAACACTTCAGTATATTGTTATATATATGTCAGCTGTAGCCTGTAACGTGTATCCTGTTTCACATCCAAACATGTCATCATTGCCAAGAAAACTGTGGTCCGTTTTGCTCCAGCGTTTTATCGCATTTAATGACTAGGCCTATCAGTTACTCTCCGGCTAAAAATACCCTACTGCATATACCCTCAAAAATTCAGCGCTGTTTGCACAACGAAGCTGAGGTGGTTTAACGTTTATCATAAGAAAATCACCGATCAACTGCCATAGAATATAATGTGAAAACAAGGAAACCGGAATAGTACATTCATCAGATTGCCGATACCCAAAATGTGTTGTCTCATATATCTAGATAACAACGTGATGTAGAGACGCTATTTATTCGTCTTGGTACCGGTTATGCTCAGGAGAATCACACAGAATCATTATTATCTTGTGCATAGAAGGTGTTGGTCTCGAGTTGAATTACCGTAAACTACATAAATGCTACCTTTCTATACTATAGTACTATATATAAAAATTTGGTGTATTGTTGGGAAAATAATGTGATTTAAAAGTTGTTTTGATCCTGGACAAGGGCACTAAAAACCACTAAAGAGATGTAGATGTATTTTCACACGTAAAGCTTGAAATCTAGTGAACCTATATTATTCAATCTGTTTCCTTTAAAAAAAATGTAAAATTAAATCGGTGATCGTTATTTATTTTGGAATGAAGGCGCATTAGGAGACTGTTACCAACAAGTTCTGAGCTGACCTATTTTTGATGGAAATTTCTGGTGATTTTTGATGAAAATCGGTGGCGATTCTGACTTGGGCGGTGCCCATCTTAATATAGGCAGGATTTCAACTGGGGGTGGGGATTTCCAAGAGTTCAGTTCGCGTTCGAGTCCTAATGCCTACTGTACTTCGTAGGTCCTGTGACGTTAGTCACACTGCTCATGTATTTAGTCCGAAATTTGGAAAAGGGTGTGAAACAGTTGCATGTACATTTTGTTCATATCTGCTACACAATGAATATACCTAGATTGCTCTTTAACGACAGTAGAACTGGCAAATGGCAAATATTTTCCTTACCCCTTGAGCTAGGGGCTGAAACTTATCACACTATATACCTTTGGGTCAAGCTCTATCAGAAATGTCAAAATATCCAAGATGGCCTATTAATCTAATATAGGGGAGTTATTAGCATAGATTTACTGGGAATGTTTATATTAGTAGTCTTTGTTTGGAAGAGGATGGGGGGGGGGGTATATATATTTCTTTTCTTTTAGCATTCCGCAAATAGATGAAATATGACATATAAGGTGTTAACCATTTCATGTACATCTCTTGTATATACATAATTTTTGCCACCCAGCTGGGCCTACGTGGGCATTGTAAGGGTAGTATTGTAAAATCGTAGCCAGAACAACGGTTTGTTCCAGGGCTTAAACAAAAAAACACAATGCAGGAAAAAAATAGAAATTGTTGTTTCACCACTTTTAAGTGTTAAATGCAACATATTAAGCTGTTGCATCCAACAATTAAAAGTGGTGAAACAACACTTTATAAATGCTTTCTCTCCTCCAACCCTCTAGATGTTAAATGTAACATTTGCGTTTTAAGAGTGTACTGTTGTGCTATAGATTCAGTTAAAAACATTTCTAATTATCAAATTTCAATTAAAAAGGTAATCTTAAATGATGTTCACAAAGGCTTCCATGTTTGAAATAATTTCCAGCTATCCAGTTCTGCAAATAATTTATTGATGATATCATATCTTACCATATTTCATATCTAGTTAATGAGAAATAACTTTTTATCTGCCTGGATATTTTGAAGAAAAAAAAAATTCTGGTCCTAAGTAAGATACTGTGAATTGACAATGTTCACAACGTGTTTTGGAAATTGGGATTCAGATGTCGATTGCACAGTAATAGTATCAAAAAAGCCGGAATTGAATATGTGTGTAGTTTCCTCTGCCATTATTTTTTAAATTCGATATATTTGAGCTTTTCTAAAAAAAAAATCAGAAACAACATGTTCTTCAACGCATGATAGGCTAAATAATATCCCTTGGTCGTAAGATTATGGTTATAATAAGGATATTCGAAATTGAATTTTTGATTGGAAAAAAATGGTTGACTATAGGCCGGTTGCGAGCGGGGGGGAGGCAATATGGTCCCCTACCAAACTTTGTGTCCTATTTAAGGAACGCCAAATACTTGAGAGCTGACACTCCATGACTTTGTAGCATACCATATTGAGGTCATTTTGGTCCTATTTGCATGACCCTGCGAGCAGAGGATCATGGGTAAATTCAAAATTGTGACCGTGTGGGGTGTAACAGGGAAGTGATGTTTTCGTCATTTTTGTTCAAAATTTTTGCTTTTCTGTGAGGAAAAGTGAGCAAAAACGATTTTATTTCACATCTATCATATGACTATTAGTTACCAATTTATCTTGCAGCTTTTTGCCGAGAAATGGCAAAGATAAAATAAATCGAAAAATCTGACAGAAAAATCGACCAAAAAAAATGAAAATGACGTCACTGTGATGTCATCACATCGGCCATCTTGGATATTTTTGCATACTTGATAGAGCTTGACCCAAGCGTATAGTGTGGTAAGTTTCAGCCCCTAGCTCAAGGGGTAAGGAAAATATTTAAGAGAGGCGGGAGTCAGATGCCCCCCATCCCCCCTCCCCAAGGCCTTGACAGATCCCCAGGCCAGATAGGGTTAATAGGCCATTTGCCAGTTCTACTATCGTTACAGAGCAATGCCGGGTATATTCAGCAGATGTACAAGCAACTGTTTCACACCCTTTTCCAAATTTCGAAATAAATATAATATATAGTTCTCGTCGTACCCCGTTTTCTTTATAATACAGACTGCAAAATGTACTTTTCATTCGTCCTTTAATTTAACTGCGTGCCTTTTGACAACATACCCGACATTTAATCCCGAATTTGTACGAGTACTCTGATTGCAGCACCCATACCTCCACGAGAGCCTTTGAAATACGCAATCCTTTTTCTATTTTTGAAAAGAGATTCCTCTTTCAAGCATATCGTATGTTTCAACGAACTGCAAATTGAATTTATCTGAAATTTTGATGCATGCGACTTATGTGAATAAAGTTTTATCAAATAAAAAAAAAAGCCCCGTACATTTATGACATTATTACCGGTCATATATTTGAAAAAAAAGCAAAAACATTATTACCCTACCCATACTGTATATATATTTTTCACTTGAGTATAAATAAAATTTATATGAAGGTCATTCAAAATGGTTATTAATCCACGAAAAAAGGTTGAATAGCGCGATCAGGGACATTTCTCTATAATTTCAATATACAATTCAAGGTAAACATTCACGAGGGGGACCCATCCATGCACTATCCCCGCAATATAAGATGAACATTCACCAAGAAGACCCATCCCCTATGCTCTTAATATATCTATAAGATGAACATTCACCAGGAGGACCGTTATCCATCCCCTCAATATACATATCAGGTGAACATTCAACAGGAGGACCGTTATCCATCACTTCAATATACATATCAGGTGAACATTCAACAGGAGGACCGTTATCCATCACTTCAATATACATATCAGGTGAACATTCAACAGGAGGACCGTTATCCATCACCTCAATATACCTGAACATTCAACAGGAGGACCGTTATCCATCACCTCAATATACATATCAGGTGAACATTCAACAGGAGGACCGTTATCCATCACCTCAATATACCTGAACATTCAACAGGAGGACCGTTATCCATCACCTCAATATACTTGAAAATTCAACAGGAGGACCGTTATCCATCACCTCAATATACTTGAACATTCAACAGGAGGACCGTTATCCATCACCTCAATATACATATCAGGTGAACATTCAACAGGAGGACCGTTATCCATCATCGTAATTTACCTATAAGATGAACATTCAACAGGAGGACCGTTAACCATCAACGTAATTTACATATCAGGTGAACATTCAACAGGAGGACCGTTATCCATCACCTCAATATACCTGTCAGGTGAACATTCAACAGGAGGACCGTTATCCATCACCTCAATATACATATCAGGTGAACATTCAACAGGAGGACCGTTATCCATCACCTCAATATACATATCAGGTGAACATTCAACAGGAGGACCGTTATCCATCACCTCAATATACATATCAGGTGAACATTCACCAGGAGGACCGTTATCCATCACTTCAATATACATATCAGGTGAACATTCAACAGGAGGACCGTTATCCATCACCTCAATATACATATCAGGTGAACATTCAACAGGAGGGCCGTTATCCATCACTTCAATATACATATCAGGTGAACATTCAACAGGAGGACCGTTATCCATCACCTCAATATACATATCAGGTGAACATTCAACAGGAGGACCGTTATCCATAACATCAATATACATATCAGGAGAACATTCAACAGGAGGACCGTTATCTATCACCTCAGTATACCTATAAGGTAAGCATTCACCAGGAGCACCGTTATCTGTCACTTTAGTATGCCTAAGAACGGCCCTCCTGGTGAATGTTCACCATGTTCACGTTATCGGCATATCGAAATGATAGAGAATGGTCCCCCTGGTGAATGTTCACGTTATCGGCATATCGTAATGATAGAGAATGGTCTCCCTGCATGGTGAATGTTCACAGGTATCTTGATGTAATAGAGAACAGGTATATCTAAGTAATAGGAACGGTCTTCCTGATGAATGTTCACAGTAGTATACAAAGAGTATTTGAAGATCTATTGACCTCAGAAATTTGCATATGACCTCTGTGACGTCACGCGACAGCCAATCAGAAGCGAGTATTGTGTCACATGGGGTCATGTGTGGTGGTGGATGGGTGGGTGGTGGGTTTAAGATGGCGGCTGTGGTGGATGGGTGGGTGGTGGGTTTAAGATGGCGGCTGTGGTGGATGGGTGGGTGGTGGGTTTAAGATGGCGGCTGTGGTGGGTGGGTGGGTGGTGGGTTTAAGATGGCGGCTGTGGTGGATGGGTGGGTGGTGGGTTTAAGATGGCGGCTGTGGTGGATGGGTGGGTGGTGGGTTTAAGATGGCGGCTGTGGTGGATGGGTGGGTGGTGGGTTTAAGATGGCGGCTGTGGTGGATGGGTGGGTGGTGGGTTTAAGATGGCGGCTGTGGTGGATGGGTGGGTGGTGGGTTTAAGATGGCGGCTGTGGTGGATGGGTGGGTGGTGGATTTAAGATGGCGGCTGTGGTGGATGGGTGGGTGGTGGGTTTAAGATGGCGGATTGTAGAAAAACGTATAAAAGGAGGCGATTTTTAGGGGAGGGGAGTATTCATTGCACTACCTACCTGACTCACGTGACCAGCCTGCCTGCCTGCCTGCTTGCCTGCCTGCCTGCTTGCCTACCCGCTTGTATGACACGAAAGCATGAGGCGTGGAGAAGATTTTCCCTGGGACCCAGCAGCACCTCCGGTTGAAGTCTTGCCTGAAGACGAGCGTGTCAGGGACATTTATCGACGTCACTGGGCTACCATACGCCATTGTTTTCACCGTGACCGTCGTCTATTGGACTTGTATAACTATCGACTGCAGGACCTCACGTATTTGTCTACCTATGCCGAGAACATTTTCACAGATCAGGTGACAGCGTTCAAGTTGAATATCACATTCGGGTACATTTTACGGCACAAGGAGACGGACCAGCTGCGGTATTATTATCCCAGCAATAATACCTATGTGTTTGATCAGCCGTTCACGGTGACGGATGCGATTTCTCTGGAGCCACTCATCGACCAATTGACTACGTTGGATCCATTGGAATGGGCCCGGTTGCAACGCCCCAATACCCAATGGTTTGTGGAAATGGTGACCAACGTCACATTTTCGTCACGAAAATGAGAGATCATCCTATCGGTGCTCCTGTACTACTACCCCCGTGGTTGCTTCGTCGAAAAGGCCTGTATGCATTAACAGGAGGGCGATATGGGCCCTACAAAGACCGGAAATGTCTGTTTCGGTGTTTGGCCGTGCATCTGGACGAGTGTAACCCCAAGCGTTGTGACAGAGTGGCCAATGACTATTGGCAACAGTATTTACAGCAGCAAGACTTGGATAAGCGGCACTTCCGTGGAGTTCCGTTCAAGAATTTGGATGACGTGGAAACACTGTTCAACATCAATATCTTTGTATACCGATTACGATGCGAGGAGGATACATTTGTGGCTGAATTGGTTCGTCGTTCAACAGAACGGTATGCTGCTACGATGAAAGTCAATGTGTTCGACGACAATGGCGTGAGTCATTTTTCGCTGATCTACAATATGAGCCAGTACGCTCAGTCTTTCAGTTGTACCCAATGCCATCGGGTGTTTCACCGTTCCACCAACTTACATCGCCACGAGAAAATCTGTGACAACAGTGTCAAGCGAGTATATCCGGGTGGTGTGTATCATAATGTGCCTACTATTTTCCAGGAACTGGCCGATGAGGGTGTGATCATACCGGATGTGGATCGTTATTTTCCCTACCGGGCGTGTTACGATTTTGAGGCCCTGTTGGAGTCCATGGACATGTTTTCAGCGAAAACGCAGTGGATGCAGCGCCATATTCCTCTGAGTGTCAGTATTTCCAGCAACGTACCTGGCTATGACGCTGCACCGGTGTGTTTCGTGTCCACGGGGGATTCCCATGAGTTGATCATCCGCATGATGGAGTATTTAGAGGAAGTCAGTGCGGCTAGTACAGAACTATTGGTGTCCAAGTTCCAGGACGTACTGGACCAACTGGACGATCGGATTCCTATACCGGGTGTAGCGTTTAGTGACGATGAAGAGTCCGAGTCCGAGTCGGAGCCCGTGTCGCAGCCCCTGCAGTCGCAGGATGTACCTTTACCGAAACCGTATGCGGAGAAATTGAAAGTGCGCTTCCTACAATATCTAGGCCAGTTACCGGTGCTAGGTTTCAACTCGGGACGCTATGATTTGAACATGGTGAAGGAATTTCTTTACCCCTACTTGGCCCAGTCGAATACCCTCAAGTCCGTGATCAAGAAGATCAATAATCATATGGCCCTCACTACCACATCACTGCATTTCCTGGATGTATGGAACTACTTAGCTCCTAATTGTAGCTATGATCAGTGGGTCAAGGCATATAACTGTGCACAAACCAAAGGGAGGTTCCCTTACACGTATATATCAACGCTCGACCGTTTGCAGGAAACACAGTTGCCACCCCGGGATGCCTTCTTTGATGATTTGAAGCAAGTGGAATGTCCCGAAGACACGTACCGGGAACTACAGCAGGTATGGAACGATCAACATATGCAGACCTTGCGAGATTTTCTGATATGGTATAATAACCTAGATGTGGTTCCTTTCCTGGAAGCGGCCGAGAAAATGGTGCAACTCTTTCGTCGCCAAATGCACGTCGACATCTTCAAGGAGTGCTTGAGTTTACTGGGTCTGGCGCTTCGCCATCTTTTTCAAGAGTGTGCTACGTACTTCTCGCTGATACAGCAAAAAGATGCAGACATGCATGATTGTCTAAAGCAGAACATTGTCGGTGGACCGAGTCTTATTTTTCACCGTTATCACGAGAAGGACGTCACTACTATCCCCAGTGGAAAACCCTGTGCTAAGATCATCGGATTCGATGCGAATGCCTTGTACCTGTGGTCGCTGGCCCAACCTATGCCCAGTGGCCATTATACACGTTGGTTGGCGGAAGATCGGCATTTTACACCGCAACGTACACCCTACAAGCATCTCACTGATCAGTGGTTGGATTGGGAAGCCTATCGACGGGCAATTTATATACGACACCAGACCAACGCCACAGAGAAGCGCATAGGAGATCGTCGACTTCCCGTCGATGGGTTTGCCCTGGTGGGTAGCACACCCACCGTATTCCAATTTTACGGTTGCTATTGGCACGGCCACGAATGCTATTTCAGCGCTGGACGCTTCAACGAACGACGTGGAAAAACACCGCAAGAATTACGGGAAGAAGTGGTGGCCAACGGTGATTATGTGAAAGAGAGAGGATACCATCTGATTGAAATGTGGGAGTGTGAATTTCACACGATGTGCCAGGCCCTGCCCCATTTACGACGTTTTCTAAAAGAGCGCGAGTACCCCTTGAGTCGTCGGCGACTTCTGAGTCTGCCACAGATGTTCGACGCCATTCGTTCGGGGGACCTCTACGGCTTTGTCGAATGTGATTTGCATGTTCCCGACACTCTCAAGCCTCTCTTCGCCCAGTGTCCTCCCATCTTTAAGAACACGCTGGTGGGTCGGGATGATATTGGGGACACCATGAGGACCTATGCGGAGCAACACGAGTGTTTGCCTCAACCTCGACGCATGTTGATTGGTAGTATGTGGGCCGAGAAAATCTTGCTGGGCACTCTCTTACTGCAGTGGTACATGAACCACGGTTTGGAAATTACCCAAATATACCAAGTGATACAGTACGTACCCGACGCTTGTTTTGCGGAGAATGCCGACATTGTGACGTCGGCCCGTCGTCAAGGTGATGAATACCCGAGCCAGGCCATCATCGGTGAATGTTGGAAGTTGACTGGCAATGGTTATTATGGAAAAACGGTTACGAACCAGGATAAGCACGTCAACGTGAACATTTGTACTACTACCCAAGCCCGCAAAAAAGTGAATTCTCCTCTGTTTCGGTCCGTGGAGGTCATCGATGACGACACCTATGAAGTCACTTCAGCCAAGAAGACTATCCGTTACAACCTACCCCTGCAGATTGGATGCATGGTATATCAGGTGGCCAAGCTGAGGATGCTGCAGTTTCTCTATGATTTCATGGGTGTGTATTTTAATCCATCAGACTGGCAACTCATGGAGATGGATACGGACTCGGCCTACATGGCCGTCTCTAATGCGGATTGGGAGTCCCTGGTGAAACCGGAGTTGCGTACCCAGTATGAAGCGGAACGCGACCAGTGGCTACCTCGACGTGACCATTACCAGTACGATAAGCGTACGCCGGGCCTGTTCAAGCTGGAGTGGAGTGGGGATGCTATGATTGGTCTCTCCTCCAAGACGTATTACTGTTACGGAGGAGGAGACCAAAATAAGTTTAGCTGCAAAGGGGTGAGCCGGCGCGATCCCAACATCGACAAAGCCTTGTACTTGAACGTGCTGCAAAGCCAGGCCAGTGCCAGTGGCACTAACCGAGGATTTCGGGTGGTGGACCACCAGATGCGGACGTACATTCAGCAACGAGACGCCTTTACTTTCTTTTACCCGAAACGGAAAGTGTTGACCGATGGTGTGAGCACCACTTACTTGGACTTGTGAACAATGTCGAACTATAACTGTTGATACACAAATGTAAAAGTCAGGATGGCCGAGTGGTCTAAGGCGCCGGTATTAAGTGCTGGTCGGCGAAGAGCTGGCGTAGGTTCGAATCCTACTCCTGACAGAACTTTTTTGTACCTTAATCCTACCACCACTACTATTCTATTTGTACCTATTCTATACCTTCTTGTGGACTTAAATAAAACAAAAGAAGTCAAACCCCCATCATTTTTTGTGTTTTTTCATCAATTTTTATTCAACATCAATGAACGTCAGAACAACAACGTCATAACAATAACGTGATAATAAAAAAACAAGTGGCCTGCGCGCGCAGTGCATTTTAAGTTAACCAGAGAAATGGAGCATGCACATTAAAACGAGTGGCCGTCCAGTCATAGACGAGGACATCACGGTCTTCGGCTTGACAATAATCATCAAACATGTGTACGATGGTTGGCATAGAATGTCCTCTACTGCGGTGAGTGAGATAAAACACACAGTACTGTCCGCACACACTACTCAAGGGTCCTTGTAATCTTTGAGTATTCCAACGCCACATTGTAGTAGAGACGTCCATGAATTTCACCAAATCGGCATGTAGGGGTGCAAGTCCGTAGGAATCAAAGTATTCGCCTTGGCCTAGGGTGTCCACGTACACAGCTACTCAATGTTCACCGGGTCGAGACCCCGGGTCTGTATTCAGGATGTAGGCTGCTGGGGTGGTGGAGTGGGTGGGAAACACATTGCGTGGAAACACACCTCGAAAGGGGACCTTGGGATCTCGCTGGAGTATGCCCATCAGCTGCTCTGTATCCATGACTCTAGTTGGCGTAGTCACACAGCACGTTTCTTTGCTGATCCACGCTGATGACGTTATCAAACTCGGCGTAGCAAATCACGTTAATGGTCTGGGCTAGAGCGACGGCAAACCGCAGTTCCAACCGTAGGTTTCCTTTCTTCAGCAAGGCCAGTTGATGATCGTGTTCCAAGGTGGGGGTGAGGTCGAAGGCGAACAATGTGTACCCACGGTAAAAGTCTCGTCTGATGGTATTTCCTTCGTCCTGGTTGTTTTGTCCTGTGGCTGTAAACAGGTTCAGGTAGCTGCGCACATAATTTTGGTTACCAAAATCCGGTTGTAAGGGGCGGGCTGGAATTTGATGGCCAGCCACGTGCAGTGCCAAAAAGTTCAGGTTGAAATGTTGAAAAGCGAACGGATTCTCATCCCACGCGCCATTGAAAGCGGTGTTGGTCACACACGCTATGGTAACACGTTTAGGGAGATCCCCTAGAAATAAATTTTCACGATTGGCCATCATCGTACCGCCTGGCACAGAGAACACCTTGGTCTGTACGCGTCGGATTGGGTACAGGGCTGGTTTTTTCGATAAGGCTTCCATGTGACTCACCAACACGCCCTGTTGCAAATCCACCGTACGCACAAACAGGGCTGCATCTTCTAGGATGATCTTGTAATTGGGGGTCGCTCCACCAGCCATCAAGGCGAACGCAGGTGTGGAACGGATCAACTTGATCTTGATGGATACACCGTTCATCATGTAGCGGTCTTGCAGGAACAGATCGGCGTGGAGTCGTCCCATCATATCGACGGACTTGCTATCGGCTGTCAAGTTTTTGCGGTTGACCAACCCACTATTGGCAGCCAGCACGCTATTCATGGAGCCGGGTGTATCCTTGTAGTACAGCGCGGCTTGCAAGTGGGATTTTTTGGCATCTGCACCGTACGACAACAGCGTCTCCATGTAGGCTCGGTACGGGTACGTATTGGTGGACGTACTGATGAGTCTATCGCTCAGACTCATATCCACCTGTTGGAACAAGGAGTGCAGCCAAAGATTCACTGGGCCTAAAACTGCATCGTCCGCTACGTTGGCCCCGGCTGCGTCCACTATTTTGGCTTTCACGTACAAGTAGGTGTGGGCTAAATCCAGGTAGGCTGTATCTTTGTTTTCAATGGTAAATTCCACAGGGCCCGTCCCCGTCAGGCTAGCCAGGGGTCGATGTTCTACCCAACGTCCTTCGGCTACACTGGTTTGGGTGGGTGGAGTAGTCCACAAATCCAATTCACTGTTGGTAGACGGACACGACTCGGAGTGAATGAATGCCATTATGCGAAGATGTCTCTCCTACTACTCTTCTTCTTCTTCTGCTGGGTCTTAGTCCTCCGGGGTGTGCGTCGTCGGTGTGTTGGACGTCGAATGACTCTTCGCTGTGTCCGGGGTTGTCTTTTAAGGGCTTTGGCGATCAAGACGCTGCCTGCTTCTTTAGCCCGTCGTTTCAAGGCTTGTCGGGGTGCTGTGCCTCCCATCACATCACTGGCCACGCGCAATCCACTGCGTACCGCTTGTTTGCCCACCGCTTTGACACCCCGTGTCACCAAGGGTAAGAACGTTTTCACAATGCTGCCCAGTATGTTTCCCAATCCGTGACCTCGTTGCATGCGTGCACCGCTAAAGATGGGCAAGCCTCCTCC
>JAVTVY010031754.1:0-12017 GCA_036873755.1 Hanleya hanleyi
TCATGGCGTCAAAACGTCTAGCAGGACCCATACAAGGACCAGTTTTCGACACTAGGTGACCACATCCCGACGGAATGGCCAGTTTTCGACACCGGATGTGCCGCCATCTTGAACATACGTGCCGCCATCTTGGATATGGCCCATAATGCAGGCCATCTTGTACCCACCTCCCACCAAATCACACTCGCGGCCATCTTGTACCCACCTCCCACATCTCACTCACACTGGCGGCCATCTTGTACCCACCTCCCACATCTTCCCCTCACTGGCGGCCATCTTGTACCCACCTCCCACATGTCACTCACACTGGCGGCCATCTTGTACCCACCTCCCACATCTCACTCACACTCGCGGCCATGTTGTACCCACCTCCCACATCATGACACTCGCGGCCATCTTGTACCCACCTCCCACATGATTACAGTCAGACCAGCAACATGCAGATAGATGTTCATGAGATAGATTAACAGCATTTCTACCTCAAGATGTGGCGGCCATCTTGTACCCACCTCCCACATGTCACTCACACTGGCGGCCAAGCGGCCATCTTGTACCCACCTCCCACATCTCACTCACACTCGCGGCCATCTTGTACCCACCTCCCACATCATGACACTCGCGGCCATCTTGTACCCACCTCCCACATCATTACAGTCAGACCAGCAACATGCAGATAGATGTTCATGAGATAGATTAACAGCATTTCTACCTCAAGATGTGGCGGCCATCTTGTACCCACCTCCCACATGTCACTCACTCACACTCGCGGCCATCTTGTACCCACCTCCCACACATGATGAACAGCTCTCACAGATTTAACAAACATGGGAGACAGTAATGCACTGTTACAATGATCACTGTCATAGCATGCACATAAACAGACTCACAGTGAGTGGTAGACAGCTCTCACAGATTTAACAAACTACTCGCGGCCATCTTGTACCCACACCACATCTCACTCACACTGGCGGCCATCACTGCGCCCACCTCCCACATCTCACTCACACTCGCGGCCATCTTGTACCCACCTCCCACATCATGACACTCGCGGCCATGTTGTACCCACCTCCCACATCTTGCACTCACTCACACTCGCGGCCATCTTGTACCCACCTCCCACACATGACACTCGCGGCCATCTTGTACCCACCTCCCACACATCACGCATGCGCACACCGCCCCAATCCCGCCCCATTTTACACACTTATGACGTCACACAAGGTTCTGCGCATGCGCAGTGAGGCGCTATCTCATCAATTTACTCGCTATATACTACTACTCTCACACTCGCGGCCATCTTGTACCCATCTTCCACTCACTGGCGGCCATCTTGTACCCACCTCCCACATGTCACTCACACTGGCGGCCATCTTGTACCCACCTCCCACATCTCACTCACACTCGCGGCCATCTTGTACCCACCTCCCACATCATGACACTCGCGGCCATCTTGTACCCACCTCCCACATCTTGCACTCACTCACACTCGCGGCCATCTTGTACCCACCTCCCACATCTTGCACTCACTCACACTCGCGGCCATCTTGTACCCACCTCCCACACATGACACTTGCGACCAGCACATGCGGATGTACCCACCTCAAGATGTGGCGGCCATCTTGTACCCACCTCCTACATGTCACGCATGCGCACAAACATCAGAACAAGTCTAGACATGCCTTGATCACGTGATCGTCATGGGGAAACTCCCACTGGGGAATCCCCCTCCACACTTCCGCCCCACTTCCGCCACAAATCTGCGCAGAAACACCTGCGCACTCGTCAAAAGGGGCTCTGTAAATGGTAGATACTACTACTGACACACCGGTTCTCGTCAGATCATCGAAGTTAAGCGACGTTAAGCTATACTTGGATGGGTGACCGGGTGATAGGGTAACAGGGATGTGAGCACTCTCGTGTTCTGGCACATGTAGGCACCGTCGTGATATGACTGAAACAAGGTTGAATTAAACGATGTTAAACCCTAAAAATCACTCACCCTTACTATTCTTGGGTGCTTCTTTGTTTATATAATTGCTAGAATTTCTCATTAACAATATCCATGTGAAATTCGTGATACCATATACCAGCAGCATATAGGTATCCCATTGGGCACAAATTGTGCACCCTGCACTTTTGGCACACCTATATCTGTTCTCGTATGAATACGCCTGTATCTAAAAATCGTCAAAAGATAAACATGACAAAGCCCGTTCCTTTCCATTCATCAAACGCTATATGGACGATCTCATAGCACTGGATAATCTCTGTATTGAAGACACTGTGAAGGATATATAACCCTGTCATTGGATTTGAAGGAAACCACTGATAGCTCAGATGGAACATCATATCTGGACCTATACCTTTACAATAATGATCAGGACCTTCTCTCTTGTTGACTCTACGAATGGGAGACGATTACAATTTTGACATATTTAACTACCCATTTCTGGATAGCAATATACCAGAATGACTTGCATACGGCGTATATATATCTCGCCTGGTAGCATTTGCTAGATCACGTGTAGGCTGTGACGATTTCAATCAATACCACAGAATATTAATGCATGAACTTGTCAAACTTGTTTATCACCAAACGCCTACATGCTGTGATAAATATTGTACAATGACGGCAAAATACGATAATAGCGTGCAAGATATCAGACGCTACGTTTCGTAACTTGTATCTAACCCGGGGCTATAGGCCGTTTGAATACCATGTGTTTACATCTCCATGGTGTTCCAATGAACAGACACAATCAAAGTGTGACTGACATACAATCAAAGTGTGACTGACATACAATCAAAGTGTGACTGACATACAATCAAAGTGTGACTGACATACAATCAAAGTGTGACTGACATACAATCAAAGTGTGACTGACATACATATTATGGAAGACAACTTGGAAATTCATTTGGATAAATAATAATGGTCAGTGATTATGATTTCATGAATAGAACATCATCATGTCTTGCTGGCGTCATTGAAAAGTGTTGACCGCTTCTCTCTTGTAGGAAACCATTTTGTGCTTAAACCTTTTATTATTACTTTTTCTTAAACATTGAGAATTTTTGCTAACTGTCATGCGAAATAGGCATTTCGATTATTGACATGGAATTCTTTTATGGATGACGGCTCAATATTGAATGTCGAATCTGACGCTTGCTATCATTCAAACAAATGAGTATACTTTGAATGACAGAATAATTTTGTTCTAAACACCTACAAGTACATTTATTTGGATAAATAATTTTGCTATACGAAACGTTACAGCATCAACGTAAAGGCACCAAATGGTGGATTTCATTCGCGAAATCAGCATACATCCACGCCGGAATGAGAGAAAGGAGGTGTTCGGTTTGACCGTATTTTTTTCCTTAGTGTGTTAATATAATTTCCTCTCGTTTACTTTAAAAGTTATTAGCTTGAGAGAGAAAATACTGAATTTTCATATTCTAAATTTTCACCGAGAAGAGATTTGTCAAAAAAATATTACGAGTATTAGAAAATAAGCATTTGTTTGTTTTTGCAATTTTTGGCGATATTCTTGAAGGGAATTCCATTCATATATAAAATATGACACCTTTAACCAAAACGAGTCTTACATATCGAAATGCGGTGGGTTTGATCCAAAATGATACTGAATAAACGTTTTGGTTAAAGGTGTCATATTTTCATGATATTGAAATATGCCAAAACGCTTGTAATGCTCTGAAAGGTTGTAGTTCACCGCCATTCGGCACATGATTCCTCATGTTGATAATTGTAGCAGCTGCTTGGCCGAATGGTTACAGTGTCGGACTACAGATTAAAAGAAAATGGCAACATTTTGGTTCGAATCCCGAAATCCCCGAAAAAAAAAATCTTTATTTTTTCCTTTTTCTCCCATCTTCATCATTTTGGACTTTAAAGTGAAATAAAGACAGCGAACCCCTAACGCACAGAATCCCTTATTTTATTATAATTCGTCAATAGAATTGCACACAAACAACTCCACACACAGTCAGTATTTGAATATTCTGACGATCCAGCAGAGCAAAAACTTAATTGTTACACATATATAATTTCGTCTTAGGGCAGCGGAAAGTTGTGACTATGAATTGAAAAGTTATAAGGTTAAACTTGTCTTATATCAAGGCCTTTATTAAGGAAATGATCCTCAACAAGTGGTGACGCTTGCTTTCCCAATTGATTATGCATGTGCCAATATCTGCCAATGGTAACCGTATGAGAATATGAACCAGAATTTCCCATTTGACTGGCCTCGCCTCTCTGACAAAGAGTTGGGGAATACCTGAGCATTACGTCACAATTTACGCGCCGGCTCGGAGCGAGACAATAGAGCAGCACAGAGCCACTCTGAAGGGAAAAATATCCATCCAAAGCGAACACCTCCTTTCAAACTTCTACTTCCCAAACTTTGAGAAGAAATGTTTATGTTTATTAGCTGTCACTATCTAGAAAATGGAATTTGTTCATATATAATTTACTCCCACTGTTTTTGGCTTTTATCAGCAAAAAAAGCTTATTTCATCTAATTCAGAAGTAAGACGCATTCAGATAATCCGTGAAAAAGCAGAATTCCAGCTTTGCATCCTTAATTGCTTTCAATCTCCTGTATCATCGATGCGTTATAAATATCTTCTGAACACAATGAGAAGACTTATGGCCAATTTGGTTTCTTTGTCAAATGCATTAAAAGTAGTGATAAATGAACTTCACATCATGGCTTTCATGATTCTTCAATCCATTCAACTCACAAAGTACTCTCGCAAAGCAGGCCGTGAAAAGTTAATTCCATTCTGTCCATTTATATTTTTTGTGTGTCTGATTCTGTAAAACCGTTCAATGACCAGATAGCCTATAGCTCTGTTGAAGAAGCATTTTGAAAGGGTTTGTATGTTCTGAGCAGGATACGCAATACAAAACCATTTACGATGAGGCCCATATAAATATGTATATAATTTCCAATGCACCATACGCTCAGCTCTAATACACTTCAGTTCTTCAACATTACTACGCATCGGTGACTGATTGAAGCCAATTGATTTCGGTCGCTTTACGGGCTGTCCAGAAACGACCCATTATTCTCAATACAGTTGCATCCATTGGACATGACAGAGACCCAAAATGAGTTTATGCTCCATTAAATGTCCGTATCAGCAACTTGTCGATCACACCTGCAGAAATCATGCTTGTTGTGGTAAAATTCTTTGACGGCATCTTCTGCTCAATCCGCTACGCCGGTCCGAGTTGAATTACTGGTTAAAAAAAAAAAGAAAAAAAAAAAAATGTTGAATCATGAATTTTTCTAGTAGAGAGTTTCACTTCTTCGTTAGGTTAGAAAAAAATAATTGTTTTCCCTATCCCTCGCCATGTTAAATGACACGATTTCATTAAAATAACCCTACTGAAATCAGACGGTATGAAAACATGGTGTTATCCAGTACCAATTTCAATGAAACAAGGTCTAACGGGGCGCCCGATTTTACTAGTTCCGCGTTGAAGACAATACTGGAATTCCACTGGCAGTAAATATTGCCAGTGCGCGTTAATTACGCGGAGTAATTGCGGGAAATTTACAGACAGTATTTTGGACTCAATCACCGACATTCAACCACCTGAACTTTATCTGAATATCGACCAATCGTAGGGCTAGCCTATCCCATAGTCCGAGACATTCGGGGGTACGAACTTTGTCTGACAGGCTGATTCGGAGGATTAGTTCCCTCTAAACCAATATCTGGCGCAAAGCCATATACGGAGCATATATACAGTTACGTCGCCAGTTCCGATCCGTTGTGAGTTCCGACCCATGTGCACCTCCCAAAATACTGCTTCTTGTCACAACATGATCACGCGAAATCATGAAACATTTGGTGCATTCAAGCAAGTTGATCAATCTCTCAATCATGGTTAAATTATATTATGCATTCATCGTTTTTGTTAGGAGACAGCTTTGCAGACCCACTTCATACACACGACTACATCGGCCAAAGTGCAAACACCATGACCCGTCGTCATGAAAAAAACAGTATCGTCTGCCAGCGCTTCCGATCAAAGTTCTGATGTTTTGTTTCTAACATATAATTATCATATGGTACTATGTATCTGTCATACATTTATTCACTGGAGTGTCTCTCTAAAGGCTATCCACCCCATCATTGACATCAACTGACGGAGCCAGTTCCGAACCACCATCATCCATGGATGGCTAAGCTGGGTCGTACCATGACCTGATAATGTCCTGCGAACGCAGCGCCCACTACGTAAATTCGTAACTTGAGTACTGATTAGCATGTCTTTTCTTAATCTGATATTCAGAGGTATAAAAAAGGTACCATTGATTTATCATCATTTTTGAGTGAGTATACGCTTATTGGCCATCGGAGTTATTTCAGTGTCCAATATATCTTGCCAATATGATCATCCCGACCATATCACTATCACTCCCAACCCGCATTCTTTAACGCCAAATGTTCACTTATGACACCAAGACATGCAAAATGAAATATCCAGCTAGGATCCTATTTTGGGGGGAAAATTATCATATTAACGATTACATTTGTGTATATCTGGGTCAAAGGTCAATGTCAAAACGAGGCTGGATTGGAACTGGCGACATTGGGTCGGAACTGACACCTCTCATGAAGAAATGTAATCTTATATTCCCTACAGTCATGACAGTTCAGTTCATCCTCAGCTAAGTTAGTTTGTTAACAAATTCTATAGACAATTGTACTGCCATCCTGATAATGATCTTTCCAATCAAACCATTTCCTTTTGAAACAGATGAAAATTTCTTTGGTGGATCGGAACTGGCGCCTCGTCTGTAAAGTCACGGTCATCTATAGAGAGGGCTATCACACGTAATCATCTCTTGGCTTGAAACAACGACACAGAAATACGGGAGGGAGATAATACGCAGTATGGTTCATTATAAATGTAAGGGAAACCATTTTGTCTTTCCTCTAAATTATCACGAAGATCTCGTGATAGAAGAGAATTGCAGACTTGTACAATTGGGATGGAACAGAAAACAAAACTAGCTGGACTACTCGTCCATCTCACTAAATCTGGGGGAGGAGTGTGTCCAGACTGAGTGGCCAAATGATGACATGAATTCATTACTCTTGGTGACTAAGAGCTTGCCTCTGAGGGTCGCGAGTTCGATTTTTCCGTACACGACCACCTAACAATTCTTCTGTAGCGAAAGTCAGATGCATACAAATAATTTGACATCGGCAATATTGATAGCTTTGACCTCTATCACCTCTTTGAACTATTTGCTCTGGAAGAGACAGATAATTTTATACTTTATTTTGCGTCTGCTGAGGGATAGATAACACGTTATTCTGTATGTATATATCTTTATGGATACTTTTTAATTTATGAATTGCTCGCGTGTTTAGAGTCTGTTTAGATTCCAATTACTTTCCCCATCAATGACAGTTATATATATATCTAATTACCTCTCCTTTGTCGAAAGTCATCATTTTCTTCGAGTGTCTGAGGAAATAATAATGCCCCAAGCAACCATAATTAGACATTGATGATTTCAATTAAAGTGTATTAAAAAGTTACACCCTCAACGTGAATCATTCACTGTCTATCGCTGTATCAAACAATGAATCAATACTTTCAAATCGAAACACAAATCTTGATAAACTGTTACAAAAAGAGGGATGTTGAATAGTTGCGTTTATTTGGTTGATATACACGCAAACAACATTTCCCTGAATAATTGACTCCGCAATTACCTGTAATAATGTTCTGATGGCTGTATCATGTATTGTGTAATGAAACTCACATGCAACCGTCATTTATTTTCAAAAAATAAAGAAAATACAGATCCGTTAAATAATCCGGATTGATACTATCCCGAAATAATCGTACATGAAGGGTAAAGTCAATGAGTAAACAGTATGTGTGGACCTGGAAAGCAGGGCAAATCAATTTCCTTGTATACTACTTCTTCAGAATTGTTCAGTATGATGTAGGTGTTACTTATATCTATATTTCACAGAATTTCGCATGATATAAGTATAGGCGTAATATTCAGCCGTCATCCATATAAGACCTTTGACTTTCAATTCCAAAACAGACATAAAATGAACATTAAGTTGGTTTATTTTAAGAGAAAAAATGGTACGAGTATACAGTTTTCACTGATGACATCAAGCCATTATGATATTTTATTCGCAAAATTACATAAGAACTTCTTTCACCAACAAAGGCGAATCATACATTTAGGTTAATTACCTCTCTCCTTGGTTGACAGCAAGCATCTGGTTCGAGTGGCTGGGTAATAAATTTCTTTGAACAATTCAATTATTATGCACCAAGCAACTATAAATACACTGATGTATATAATTAATTCGGAACGAAATGTTGTATTGTCAACATAAATCTTATACTGTCTCATCTTGGTATTAACTATACGGATGATGGAATCAATACTTTTATATGAGAATTTTATCGCATACTGCCGACAAACTGCAGCATGAAAGCTTTCTGGCTCTGCGTTTTGTGAGTAGTTCTGCTTAACCCGTGGCTAGGATCTGTTTGCACACAATGTTTCTTTTATGTCTATAATGCAAGCGCGACTGAGATACATTAATCTCTCGAATTCATTTCAATACATAAAACCTGTCAACCATAAGGATTTTTGGACGTAAATCATTACGTCCTGGTGTCATCATTGAAAAAAACTTAATTTTCAACTAGTTTGGAACTAGTACCAACTGTCGTAGGAAAAAGATATTTCGATTAATTGACACAGAATTTATTTGCCGACCATATCTGAATACTTAATGTCGGATATTACGTAAGTTTATAAGATGCAAGAATTCGTTAAATCATAGTTATGTTTTTCATAGGAAAATCAATCAAAACCAAGAATAAAAAATATGAAGCAATATCAACCAAGGAGGGTGAGCAGGAGATTCGGTATTAAAGAGTCTTCTCATTCCTTATCATTTCTTGTATCCAATTTTGACTGCAATTCTCTTCGCAATGGGAAATATAAGGACGTTGTACTAGGAAAGAGTACTATTCTATGGTGATTACACACGTTGTATTCAATTATGGATACATTGGTGGGGGATAACATGCAATCCATGAAGCGTTTGCGTGTCTAGAAGCTGTCAAGAACCCAAGGTTAAACTTCCTTTATTAAAAACAGTTACAAGAAGATATATATCTAATAAACTCTCCTCTTCTGTCGACAGCACCATTTAATTATAGCGGGCGGGATAATAAATTTCTTCGAACGACAGGCTAATTGTGCCCCAAGCAAATATAAATACATCGATGCATAAAATTAAAGGGTTATAAAACGTTACATCTTCAATACTGTCATACCAAAATTATACGATGCCATCACTTGGTAAACTGTTTCCGAAAAAATATGTTCTGGAGTTGCATTTAGATTCCAGGCTAAGCTTCCAAAATTCTTGTTTTTTTTTTGTATATCATAAAATTTTCGAATCAACTGGTGAAATAAAAATGACAAAAAACTTAAATCCTTATATCAAAAATTAAGCTTCTAAAATGAACTATCAGAAAAGACGTCTGAAGATACTCACTTAAGACTGGATTATTCAACGAGCACTGCAGGCGAGCCACACATATTTATCTGTCACATGCTGAAAATCGAAGTAATTAACGTTTCAAAGCTTTCGAACAAATAACATTGGAAACTAATTAAGATTTAGACTAGGTTATAATTCAATTAACTTGGTTGAAAAAGCTACCAGTCAACATTTTTTTCCTTTAATTTCTTATCATGTCTTTTTCCAGATTGGTCTTTGAAAAACCCCTATGTATGATATAGAGCAAAATGTCACAATGCTATAAATATGTAGAATGAAAGAAGAGTGCCTCAGTTGTTCTCATTTTGCAAACGTTTCAAAGTTATCTATCCTTTTAGTTCAATATCTTTTTCATATTTTTTTCCAGTTGTTAAAATTTGAACTGCCATAAAATCATTTCCATGACGAAGAGACTTATTTTGTTTAAAAAGGATAATATAGGAATATTTTCGATGAATACTTTTGGAGTTCGAACGACATTTGAAGGCTAAATTGTCACAAACCGCTCCATTGAAGTTTAAATAATTTGTTGTAGTGAATAGAAAATAAAATTTGCAATAAATTCTAATTTTCTGTATAAATACCTTTCAGAAAATATAAATTTCGTTTTGTTTATTTATTGCAATTTAACTGAGCAAAAAAGTGATAAGGCGTTGAAAATCTTATTGGTAGAGATCCTAGAACCTTAATGTGACTGATCATGCGAGCCAACACAAATTGGGAGTGTAAGCAATATTTCTGATATTGAAATCCCTGTCTAGGCCATCTCGGGGTGAAATCCCTGTCTAGGCCATCTCGGGGTGAGAGAATAAAAGCGAATTTCTATACCATCATCGGGTAACCGTATTTATAGAAACATGTCTATATTCCGCTTCTGGAAAAAGAATAGTAAACTGAGAGAATTACGTTTTGATAGTGCACTTGATTCGATACTTCTTTACATAAAATCTGGACATGATTTGCATATTCACTAAGCGATCTGATTGGCTGAATCGGAGTTCTCTCACCTTGATACAATTGGTCATTTGAGATTTGTTCTCATAAATGGACCCTGTTCACGAAGAGAAATTTAATGGTGGTGTTTAAAATGCTAAGTTGGTAAATGAAATTGGAAACAATTTTAAATTTTATATTGGAATGCTAATAGACATTCTGTCACCAGTAGTTTCCTACTTTTCAGGAAAAAAAGAAAAGAAATGGCAATGTTTGGTCTTGGAATACATACGTATCCTCATGAAACAAGGACCAAAATGCCAAATATCATGCACTATCATCAATTGAGATTCATGATCTCCATTCCGGATATTGAGTTCGCGTTCATCTGATAGAGATTCCAGTCTAATACTAGTAATCTAATAAATTGCTTGTTGATCGTCTTTCAAGAATATAGTGGCTAACATGAAGCGTTCCAGCTGGGGCAATATCTTAGATCAAAGTGCAGAGTATACGTCCAACGGAGCTTCACTTCCAAAATGACTCGGAAAATGACTGAGGTGTCTTTTAGGTACAGAAGACAAAACATTCCCTCTTAGTTTTAGCAGCAATAGCGTGATCAACTAGACTGAACTGTTCAAAGACAAAAATGATGGATTTGTTTAATGCAAGTGTCATGATCGATGATATTTACTCCCTGTGAATGAGGAAGCTCCATGACGGGCATAGTGTATGTGTGAATGAGGAAGCTCCATGACGGGCATAGTGTATGTGTGAATGAGGAAGCTCCATGACGGGCATAGTGTATGTGTGAATGAGGAAGCTCCATGACGGGCATAGTGTATATGTGAATGAGGAAGCTCCATGACGGGCATAGTGTATATGTGAATGAGGAAGCTCCATGACGGTCATAGTGTATATGTGAATGAGGAAGCTCCATGACGGTCATAGTGTATATGTGAATGAGGAAGCTCCATGACGGTCATAGTGTATATGTGAATGAAGAAGCTCCATGAAGGGCATAGTGTATATGTGAATGAGGAAGCTCCATGAAGGGCATAGTGTATATGTGAATGAGGAAGCTCCATGACGGTCATAGTGTATATGTGAATGAGGAAGCTCCATGACGGTCATAGTGTATATGTGAATGAGGAAGCTCTGGCAGTTTGTGTGGGAAGGTAGATGGTAACTCTTAATAGATATTTACCATACCCTCTGACTCGGCTGACATTTTCTCCCGACATATTGTAGCGATTTTGAGAGTTTCTAGACTGGCAAGCATGAACTAATCCACCGCCCGATTCATTTCATCTTCGACTCCGATTATGTGAAGAGGTTTGATCATATGATTATATCGCAAACTTTGAAGGAGACAATCCTTTCGGCTGATGGAAAAATACCATCTTTGGTCATCATTGATATACTTACAGATCTGATCATACTTACGTACTCAGCTATACTGGTATTTCTGCAAGATCCACTATTCA